>JASGXE010005496.1:0-23836 GCA_030068105.1 Sinentomon sp. SZTP_YWyxl
ACTTATCTTAGTTTTGGCCAAAATAATCCCTCACTTTTGACCAAAATAATCCCTCCCTCTTCTAGATCTCCTTGGGCAACCTCGCCCTTCTTAAAGTGTTCACTGCCCAACCAAACATTTTTTCCACATCAGGTATTTTATTGGATCTGTGAATGTGACATATTCGTAAGATATCTGATGTCCCTTGTGGCACTACAATACGTGGGTTGAACCAAAAGTCTTTGCAACTGCCCTGTGTTTTTATAATTTTTTGGAATATTTGTTTTCCCCCTATTGGAATCCTTCGAGGTACTCTTCCTCGACATGTGCACAAAGTTGCAATCGAATCGGTCACTTATTACATGTTTAGTGGTGATATGTTTCGGGAGTGTTTCGATGCTCTGAATTCACCACTTTTGCCATGTCTCGAAATTGATAAAACCGCTTTTTGGTGATGGCCTTCCTGACTTTCGAAAACATTAGCAAAATTTCAAGATGCCAAATGAAGATGGAAAGGCAGATGGTGCAGCTCCTCAGCTTTATTTTCAGCCATAGTGGCACAAATTCATCTTGTTTTGTAGCA
Organism: Sinentomon sp. SZTP_YWyxl; assembly: GCA_030068105.1. NCBI lineage: Eukaryota > Metazoa > Arthropoda > Protura > Sinentomata > Sinentomidae > Sinentomon > Sinentomon sp. SZTP_YWyxl. The sequence continues at coordinate 563 of JASGXE010005496.1, forward strand.
GGATGCTCATGTCATGCAAAATCAGAAATTTGGCTGTTCTGATCTTGGCTGTTTCTGGCCGATTTCTTTAAAATGCTCGAGGAGATATGTCTCGTACTGGAATTTTTCTGCAAGTAGAAACCCCAAGGAATGCACACTGACAAATAGGGGGCCACGAAAATGGTAGAAAATGATGTAGCAATGATGTTGAGCTCGTTCAAGGCCATTTTTGGACACCGTGTATGAGCGCTACTTCTAAACTCAATTTTTCAGCTTTGAAATAACTTATCTGATTTTCAACAAAGCAATATGAACAACAGGAACCACCAAAAACTTGTTTCAAATGGGCGAATTTTTTGGTCACAATTTCGTCAAACCGCATCCATATGAAAAAGTGGATGTGTTAGGACAGTTTGTCGAATTCCTTTATTTTCAACCAAACAGGAAACACTGGCCGGGAAAATGCCAATTGTGCCAAAACCAGCTGACCGATTTGCTTCACATTTCAAACTGAAGTTGACAAGGAGCTGATCTTTCTCAGGTGGATATATCACCAAATTCTTCCGAACGGTTTAAAAAATACAAGGCAGTTGCAAAGACTTTTGGACCAACCTACGTAAATAGCCAAGATAAAGGTGCATTTAAGATGCTTTACCGATGTTTGGTACTCGTAGCAGAGTTTCAACACTGGTTTTTACTTGTGGTTCGAGGGTCTTCAAGCCAGCTTGCCCTTTTGGCATTTGATTATTGGACAGACAGGTCAATTTAAACATGTCCTTGCTCACCTTTTAATGATAAATAAGTGCTTGATGGCCTTCCCAAATCCCAATCTCTGCCCCATCCATTAGAAGGAAGGCAGGGATGAAAAGTTCCTTGTTTTCTTTTTTCATCAAAGCATTAACTGATTTCTGTGTCACTTTCCAGGTGAAGATATTGACCTGTGCAATGATCTTCTTGATGAATCTTTGGAAGCACTGCGGTTTTTGCCTGTGTCCACCCTGTTTGATGCAAACTGCGTGTCACCAATTTGGATTGAAGCTGTCGATAAATCTGTTAAATTTTTGCACAGCATCGTTCAAGGGTGAGAAAACTCTTCACTAGGTAACATGGCGATACCTGAATTTTGGCATTTCAAGGTGGTGTAATACAGGGCTTTCGTGGCATACACCCACCAAACAGGCCGAAACTAAGTGATGTCATGGTTTTTTTGCACTGTTCGGTGATCAGCCACAACCAGCGATCTGGACTGAGAGGGTGTGTTTGAGAAGTTTTAGCAGTTACACGGTGCACCATACCAGGTGTCATTGCACCAAATTATGGTTACCTAAGTTGGGCACTGCTCCCTGATGAGATGGATCGTGGCCAATCCATAAGACCGGCAGCCGGAGGCAAGCTCCGGTGGGTTGCGCCAAAGGATGCGGCGACATGGACTGGCTGTCAGTGCAGCCAAACAGGCCCCAACTCGCAAGTCCTCAGAGCATAATATGCAGACTGGAAATGGGTTATGATGAAAATGGATTTTGGATAGGACTGAAACCGATCCCCAATTTTCGTCTCAAACTGATACCCAATTTGCTTGAAAAATCAGCCAATATTCTGATTAGAAACTAGAAATTTGAGTTTATTCAGGGCACCCCCTAAAAGATGTCTGGTGCTGGTGCTTTGCTGGCAGTGGATGCAAAGTGTTTCAGATAACAAAGTTGGAAAAATATGCATGCCAACTGCTTAGAGTCATGGGGTGCTGCCACAACAGAATCAATATGCATGCCAAAATGCCAACTGCTTAGAGTCATGGGGTGCTGCCACAACAGAATCACTTGCTAATTCAATTCTTGTGTTGCAAAAAAAAAAAATCTGTCAGAATAATTACCCATTCACCATATCTAGAGCACACTGCCAAAATTTTTGACACCTTGCAAGTGCGAACCTTCAAATCGCTAGCAGCTTAAAATTTGGGATCTTCATGTTCACAGCTTTGAACGTCCGAGGAAGCTCCCAGATCTTCCATAATTGGTTTTTAAGGAATGAGAACAATACACGGGCAGGAACAAACTCTAATCTCTTGCTTCCTTCTGTGAGAACCAATCTTGCCCTTCGAAGTATACAGTATTCTGGGGTTTCTCCACTGTGTTATTTGTCGAAAAATACGTGAGGGGATGCCCACTAATCCAGGGCCGTCATTTCAGGTTTTCGCAGGGGGGCGGGGCATTACCGGAAAGAACTTGGCAGAGCCCCTGGCGGAGGGTCTGGGGGGAACCCCCCAGTAGCTAGAGAAATTTTGAAATTTGGGGTTCATTTTGGGTGCAAAATTAGTGTTCTTGAGGGTATATTTTCAGCCAGACCACATAATGCGCCTAGGCAATGATTTATTGCATCAGCTGAGATGCAATTTCCCATCAGTGCATTTGTCTCTTCGCAGCGACCGCATTCTTCGATTTCCGCTTTTGTTTCTAAACCAGCTGAACTTCAACAAAGTTTTGACTGACCTTTTGAAGATTCTGGGGGGCAAGCCCCCCAGAAGCTTGAGAAATTTTGAAATTTGGAGTTGATTTTGGATGCAATATTCGTGAAATTGAGGCTAAATTTCTCGTGCTTGTTATTGAATTTTATTCCCAGAGAAAAGAGCAACCGGAAACAAATAGAAAAAACTTCCCAAATCAAGTTTTCCCATCTGAAATCCTGACGGGGTGAAAATAGTATCCCTGGCGGGGACAAATTTCGCAGCTGACGTTGGGGGGATGAATACGGAAGTTAGGGGGAAATCCCCCCCACCCCCCTCAAATAACACACTGGGTTTCTCTTTGTTACAGGCGACCGGGTGCATTAAGATGTGCAGAAACACGACGTGTTTTCACAGCACAGCTTAGTACGTGGTTGGATGGCCAGAATCTTGGAAGCATATTATTATGAATTTGTTTTTTCATGTTTTTTTGATTTCTTTGTTTTCTGCTTCGTTTCACCAAATTCAATTGTATCTTCAAATTTCTGTGCATTGTAAAAGGAATGCCACTACGGAATATTTCCGGCATCTCTTCAAGACTCTGTTTTTGTTAAATCATTGTTCTAAAATTTCAAATAAAGGTAAATTTCAATTCAATTCATGCTGCATGCAATGTTGTTGTCATGTCTCTGAGAACAGGCTGATTAGTGTTTGAAGTCAGGGAAATTTCCCGGGAAATTTCCCAAAATTTTGGGAAATTTCCCAAGTGATTTTTCCCGGGAAACTTCCCAATTTTCCCGGGAAATTTCCCAATTTTCCTGGGAAATTTCCCGGGAAACTTCCTGGGAATTTTCCCAATTTTCCCGGGAAAATTGGGAAATTTCCAGGAAAATTGGAAATATTCCTGGAAAAATTGTGTGGATATTTCCTGCGTAAGTTGGGAAATTTACAGAACAAATCCAACAGGTATATTTTGCTGCCAGGACAGCGGCATGGTGATGTCGGAGGGATGACAGTGGCTTCGCCTGTGATGGCAGCCACTGATAATTAATGGTGCCAATGACTGATAATACTCGCATATACATATTTTTTTATTTTTTTCCATACACATATATAAACACATAAATACCTAGGTAGGTATTCACAATAATTGGTACCTGTGCATGATATGATTGAAAAGTGCATGCAAACATTTAACAGCCATTGGAGCACAGTTTTCGGCATAGTTTAATGCAGTTGCAAGAACTGCATTAAAAACCGTTCATTGCAACTCCTGTTGTGGTATATGCAGCCTCAAAGTACAATTTTGCAACAGCTGCCCTGCCATGCCGATGCCATTGTGAATTCACAGAAATGCAGGCTGGCGTCTTCCAATTACTCAACTCATTAGATGAGTCAATTGTCAAATCACGACCATATTGCGGAGTCAAAATAAAAGTAGAAGTCATTTAATGTTTTTTTTCTTTTTTTTCGAAATTTTTCTTTTCGAACAGACATTGGTGTGACCTGCTGCTTTTTTGTTGACTTGTTGCGTGTGCCGGTCCACAGTTATTGGTTCACGGACGCTGTAGATGGTGGGAACATGATAAATCCACCTGCCATTATTCGGTACTGTTACTTTTCCAAACGCAGTGTTCCATGACAGATATGCAGTAGCAATCAAACAATTTCCAATTTTCGACTCAACGCTACAGAAATTGCCTGGAAAATTTCCTGAAATGGGAAAATCTAAAGAGTAGAGTCGAAAATTCCTCATTTTGGGAAATTTCCCGGGAAAATTGGGAAATTTCCCGGGAAAATTGGGAAATTTCCCAGGAAAATTGGGAAATTTCCCGGGAAATTTCCCAAGTTGAATATTCCCGGGAAATTTCAAACACTAAGGCTGATGATGACCTACACATCATTACTTTTTGGAGAGAGAGAGTCTGGATGAATTTTTCGGAACTGGCACAACAGAAAATGATTGGTTCTTCCAAGTTTAAAGCATCACAATCCAAATTCGATTTTTAATGCAAAATTCATTCAGCTTTTGGTTTTTTGCAAGTTGTGAAACACTGATCATCGGTTGTTCAACAAGAGTGCTTTCTGAGTCATGTTTCTACTGATCAAGCCTCGATATTTGACTCACCAGGTTGTTCTTAATTTCCTTATTTTCAGTGATCTGGGATCTGGTAGCAATGTTAGCGGCAATATACGAATTCCTCAGACTGCACAGAAAACAGCCCTTAGTTTGCTGATGGAACTCGCCTTGCAAAAGGGAACACTGACAGCTATTCTTGAAATAGTTATCCTCCTGCTGCAGCTTTGGGACCGTAGCAAAAGTGAAGCTGATAACAGGTTGCTGTTTTGTTGTTTTTCTGTACCTACATCTTCATCGATATTGTGCCATCCCATGTTTTGATGCATAAAGGTGTTTAATTTTATTTATTATTATTATATTAATAATTATTTTTAATTTTAAATTTTTTTCAATTTATTATTCTTGTTATTTTTTATTATGTTTAATTTGAATTCAAAAACTGCAGAATACTGGAGTTCGGAAAATTGCTAAAATATTGAAATGACCTGAGATCGCTGTTAACAGAAAGTTCGGTCATGTTCCTCTCCACAGTTGTTGAATCTGGTTGATGTTCTGGGATCATCCTCAGTCCTCAGATTGTGTATAATCCTCGGAACGGATTGACAAAGCACTTCAATGAGCGTGAACTCGATCCAACCACTTTGGGAAGGAAAATGTCAATTCACCTGGGAATGGTCATCTCAACAAGTTCAACAACTTTACACAACAGATGCCCTGCCATCTGTTGTGCACCATCTTCATAATAATGAGAAAGTGAGCTGGGAGGCCAGTTTTCCCTTGAAATTAGGTGATGCCGATGGGTTAATGCTTTTACAATCTTGATGAAACGGACATCAACTACAACTTGGCAAATTGGAAATGCCTAAAAGTAAAAATAAAACCCCCCTGAGGTTCTTCAGAATGGAAAAAGAATGTGCAAAGTAGTACAGATGTGACTCATTGTGCATACCCTATTTGCACCTTCTGTTCAGCGAAACATTGGGGATGTTTGCTGGCTGACGATGAGCAAGAAGCATGTGGGGCAGATTGGTTCTGAGCAGATTGTGATTTGATGACTGGTATTGGCATTGCAGCACAGATTGGGTTTCTAAATTTACCAGCATATTTACCTATGGGTGTTTTTGATTGGGAAATGGAACATGAGCAGGTGCGCTGGATACTTCCAACAAGTTGCTGGAGTTTCTCCTGGTGTGTTTTGGGAAGATGGAGAGGAACATAGGACAGGTTCACTTGAATATTTTAATTGATCGACCACCTGGAAGGCCTATATTTTTTATTTTTCCCCAGCAGAGTTTGCTTGAATAGTTGTTTCTGCAAAAGGAAGAAAAATTATTTTGTTCCTTGTTTTCTTTAGGCGTGCCTGTTCAGATATAAGTGCTCCACTGGTTCCATTTTTGAAACGGTTTATGGACATCCAATGTCCAGTTCAGACCCATCTTTCCAGTGACCGATTGGAGGACAATTCTTCTGGAATTGTAAGTTGTTTCCAATTTTATTATTTTATGCCATTCAGTTTGGTATTGAAAATGGAAAATTGAATTTAAGCACCATTCCATGTAAAATCCAGCATTAAAAACTAATCAACATAACCAGGACCAAACTCAAACACCTTGATCTCTGACAAAGCTTGATCTCAGTTCGAATGTTGTTAGCCCGATTCTAAAAACAGATCTGAAATCAGCTTTGTTTCTGCAATCAGAGACAGCAGTAAAAATAAGAGGGCGAAAAAATGGCTCAATTTTGATTCACCATGTACCCCTCATTGGATTTAGGTTTGCGAAATCACTCACAGCACATTGGAAGTTTTTTTTTGCAGGAACATGATGCATTTTTAAATCTTCACTCTTCACCACTTAAAAGTTCACTCTTCACAGGAGATTGTTGGACGTGGCTGGACACAAAAATTCAGTTTCTTGTTTGTTTGGTGAAAATTGTCAAGTTAAATAACCGATATAATTTTTTCGATTCTTTTCATTGCAGGTCAGCCCAACTGAGTGCTTTCTGAGATTCCTCAGGATTCCGAAGAATGATGCTGTGTCAGTAGATCTCCGACAGACTGCAGTTGTGATAATGTCACATTTGGATAGGCTGGCCAGGCCTCTGTCACCGGAATCTTCCTTTCAAAATGTAGGGGTTCTCAACTGCCGAGAAATGTTTATCACCGTATTGAAGACCGTTTCTGAGCCTTTTCATAGAAATTTTCAGATTTCCCACATTCCAATCTTCTATCATCCAGCTGGTTTCATGCATTATACGCATTCGTTTTTCATTGATTAGTCTGCTAGACCGTTTTTACAGTTCCTGGTAAAATGGTGAAAATGAGATAAAAATGGATGGATGAAAGAGCAATGGTGAAATTTCGTGCAGACATTCACAATGAGAATTGAGACCAGTTTGAATGTGGTGCTTTGATGTGTAAGTAGTTCATCAAGAGTTCCTTTCATTGCAGAAAAATGTCTGATGTTGGAAAGGTCAAAACCTTGCTTTGCAGTTTGTCAGTGCATTCTGTTTACTTTTTTTTTACATCTTCCAGCATATTCCCATTTGTGGTGTCTATCCCCTTTTCTAGACAGCTACAATTTTCTCCGTGAAAAAGATTTTTGAAAAATTAGAAATGAAATTTCTCAAAAATCCCAAATCATTTTTTCCCTTTTCATGATCATTGCAGGCCTAAAAAAATTCAGGTATATTCTTTGATCCAGCTTTGTGAATTTGGCAAAATGGAAAATTTATATTATGAAAAATTTATTGGAATCTTCAAAAAAGAAGAAAGTACAGCACAAAAAAATCAACATGGCATTATTTTTTCTGTGGTGTCTGCTGCTAGTGCATGTGAAAATGACCCTCTCATTGTGAGGTGATTCTCTTACCCCTGACACTAGAGATATTGTGCTTTCCTAGGAAAGGTTGACATCTTGTTTATTTTGAAGGCATCTTTCTCCACAGAATTCCTGCTCTGCTCGAACAAATCAGGAGGTCTTTGGCTGGGGGTGGCTCGGTTGGCTTGCCAGTTTACACCACAATTCAGCTAGTCCTGCGATGGAAGAGCATTCTCTGCTACCCTGCTCATGCGAATCAATTGCTGATCTTGGCGTTAGGAGCATATCATGTGCTGAGAGGTGTATGATGATCTTAACTTGCAGTGGAAGGGTGTACGTCATGCATTACAGTTCTGAAGCACAGGTTCGTAAAAAACTATCTTTTTTGCAGTTTTTTTTAGGGGACTGATTTGTCGCATTGCTACTTCAAATGAGCACTGGGCAGTGCAGCTAACCAATGCAAATATGCATGCTACATAATTACTCCGCTCCATGGGCTGTTGTCTGTAGCTCATTTTCGTATTCTTCATTTGCTATTGGCTGCTTCGCAAAGTTCTGATGCGTCGTCGCTTGTGCAATGAACGCTATAGCTGCTTCGCGGTCAAAGTGATAATTATTTATATCCGACTGTGAAATCTGTCTCGGATAACTCGGATAACTAAAATAAACTGTGCCCTTAAATGTGAGATGCAGAAATTTGGTTCTAATGAATTGGCATCAATTTTATCAAAAATTTCACGTTTGTTTCAACAGTTCATCAGAAGCCGAGCTTTTTTGCGCGTTCCTTAACTTGTCCGAAGCGCTTTATTTTCATTGACTTCGCGTTTTTGTGTCTCATTGTTGCCATGGAAACGCATTTTCAGTGAAAATAACAACATATGCCACGGCGTCTTTGTTGAAATTGATCGGTGGCGCACAGATTTGGACAAGTGCAGTGCTCTGTGTTGTTGGTCTTCAGAGGTGGCCTGTTCTTTGTAAGTTGTTTTGCTTGAGGATCCCTCCCCGATGTGTTACGATCCGGAAAACGTTTTCAGCATGGTATATTCAGTTTATTTTTGATGTGATTCAAACGACGAGTCGCGGGAGATTTCTTTTGTTTTTTGTTTTTTTTTCAGTGCGCCTCTCCCTTCATATGTGTTTGAAGGCTGTCTTTTCCAAGACTGCATCGGACTTCGTCTCGAAGTTATGTTCGCTGCTGTATCGTAGCTAAAGAAGGCTTAAATTGTGATTTTAATATGCTTTGCCTGAGATTAAAGTCCTTATCACTCTGCCGATAGCCTTGAACTTTCCCCATTTCATGAACCAAAAACGCGATTGTTTTCTAATCACAGTCGCAGCAAACTTCATTTCATCTTTTCAAAAGCACTTCTGCATTCGATGTGATACCTTTTTTTTTGCAATTTTGGAATAGATACATATCAGAATGTGTGCATGATGCACAATGATTTTACATGAACGTTGAGTTTCATTCGTCTCAGAATACGACTCAATTTTCTTGATTTATTAGTAAGCGGAATCCGAAAGCTGATTTATAAGTAAGCGAATCCGGATTTACAAGTGAGCGGAGTCCGAAAGGCTGCAGATCCAGGACAATGTGCATGGATATGTTTATAATTTAATACACGCATCGCTTCTTCAAAAAAAGTTGTGCAAAATGGCAAAATCATATTGAAATGTTATGATTTCCCACTGCTCATTTTTTTGCCCATTTGAATGCCCAGTTTATCCAACGATAGTTAAACTCTAGTTAATCTATGGTTAGCCAAGACACACCTTTATAGGAAGACATGATCAAAAGCAGCGAATCGAAGGAAACAAGATGCGAACTTCCGTTGCCGTCCGCTGCACGTCTGTGCGCTTCATACGGAGTGAAAGACTGAAAACAGAGAATCGTCTTCCTGATGCGTTTTGATCCCGAAATTGAGACAGAAAATGGCTGAATTGTGATTTTCGACAGAATGCTTGGGCGCAAATGTGTAAGGTGTGGTCGTGGGTGGGCAGTGTTGGAGTGATCGTGTGTGGAGGTGGAGGACAGAGCCAGCCAGAGCCTTGATTGGCACAAATTTGGAGCCTTTGTTGGCGCAGATTTCAAAAAATAAACTGTCGGGCAGGGGTTCATTTTCATTCTGTCTGTCCAGAAGCCAGTGTTAACAGGTCCGTGTTCAAGATCGCTGGATAATCAGGCGTGGTTCAGGTTGTTTTTTCTGCCAGTTGGATTTTGGTTGCAGTGTTGTCACGATAAAAAAAAATAGATGGGGCGAAATGTTGTCGAAATGTGCTATTGCCAACGAGATACCAACGTTGTTTCATCTTGCCGGTCTGTTCGAGGATAAACAAAGAGCGTCAGTTTTCTCTCTTTTTCTGTGGATCCACGATGTTGAGGATTGAGGTCATCAGTCGCGAAGACGAGAAGGTCATCCTTTGGGTCATCCCATCTGTGGCAACATGGTGATTGATGGTCGGAGATTTGCGCCTTGCGGCCTGCATTTCAGCAAAAAATGACACGAGTGTTTCCATCATACCACACTGCTCAGGAGGTGTTCCATAAGTGTTTCCAGACTGAAAGGGCCACGCAAAAATCCAAAAACCCCTGTGGTTTGTGGCTGGAAACAGGTTTTGTCAGACATGTTGTTCACATTGAAAAGGTAAAGATGCATACACTTGTCTCTCAGGTCAGATGGAAAACTTCGAGGCTTGCGGTCAACAGGGGTACCAATCACGTGGGGTGACACTTGATAAATAACCTGGACAGCGGGATGCCCGGACAGCGCCTCACACCTACCTGGGAGTTTTTCTTGCAGGCGCAATCTGCATGAGTTATCTTTTCCCATCGTGATTTTTTGCCCTTTTCATTTTTCAGATTCCATTCAAAAAGGTCTCATTCCAAAATCCATTGGCTTCAGAAAGCTACAATGTACTTGTAAGCAAAGGCCAACGCGCAAGAATAAATAGCGATACTTTGCGCTTTTGCACCTATATTACCTACCTTTGGCTTGCCGAGCATTCATATGTCCCCTCCCTAATCACAGCAGAGGTTCCCCAGGAATGAAAAATGACATCATAATCAAAAACTTCAGCCTTTGGGGCCGATAAAATCGTCCCCAATTGTTTCGTCCCCGAGCAAATCGTCCCGGAATCAAATCGTCCCCGATCAAATCGTCCCCAATCTAATCGTCCCCAACCTCATCTTCCCCAACCTAATCGTCCCCAACCTAATCATCCCCAACCTAATCGTCCCCAACTTAATTGTCCCCAACCTAATCGTCCCCAACCTAATTTTCCCCATAATCCAATCATCCTTCTGGTTGTTTCATCGCTTGAGTCCCATCAACAAAGAGGTATTTCATTGACGAGGGTCCTTATCGAACTCGGAAATCGCGGTTTTTTCGGACTGAGGCTGCAGTGCGAATCTAAGCGACCAAACCTCCAAACTACCCAAATCAAATCTAACCAAACCAAACCTGTGGTTCCCGGAATTCGCTTGACGCTATTCGCTTTCCGCGAAACGCCATATCCCCATTAGTCGGCGTTCCGTATTTTCGTTTGTCCCCTTGTTGTCCCCTTGTTTGTCCCTTTGTTGGACAGGAATGGGATGCAAAAAGAACATGATTTGACCATTGTGTCCCAAGGGGTTTTCGACCATGTGTTATAGGTTTTTGCGACATAGGAATTTGTTGATCATCTTTGTGGTCTTGTCAACGGCTTCGATTTGAACGAGGACGATTTGATTCGGGGACAATTCGATCGGGGTCGATTTGATCGGGACGATTTGCACGGGGACGAAATAATCGAGTACGAATTGAACGGGGAGGAAATGAATCAGGGACGAACTGAACGGACACCCTACCAATATCCCCGGCCAGGGGGCTCTGTCTCTTGGAACCCCGCTGGGGCTGGCGCCTCAGATCCTGCAGGTATGCCCCAGCCGGGCCGTGAGCTGTATAAAATCAAACTGATATCAAAATCAAGTCGGAGTTCCCTCTTGCAAAAGCAAGTTGTTGATTGCTGGAAAAGGGACATCGAGTTCTTCAGGGACATCGAGTTCTTCATTCCAGCCAATTTTTGGAGGATTCCATTGCGAATTGCAAGTATAGCTAGCAATTTTTACAGGCTGGATCAATGGAGAAACCCCGAATTGCGGGCAAAATTGACACAAAATTTCGCCTGCTCCTGTGGCCGCTGCACCCCCAGACCCCCTAAAAAGAGGTGCACCTGTTGGAATTCAATGTGGTTCCACCCCAAGAGCGATCCAGTTGCCTCCATTCCATCGTCTCTCTCACTTTTTCCCTGTCTGTAATACTGAATACCAGCCGACCGTGACCGGTGTCCATTTCTTTCCCATCCTCAAAAGTGTTGGATTTACCTGTCGAAGCACCGTCCATTGGACATGAATTTCGTGTTCTTTTTGCAGAAAATTCTTCAACATTTTGTGTGCTGTCAAACAAACATCGTCACACACACGATCAACTCATTGCAAATAAGAAAAATCGAAAAAATAACATGGGCAGCCGATTGGTCTTTTTAACTCCGTATGAAGCGCACAAAAGAGATGCGGCAGAAATTGGAACTACATATCTTGTTTCCCGCAATTCAATGGAGATGGCAGGATAAGATCATGTCTTTCAATCAAGGTGTGTCTTGGGTTAGCTAATCATTGATTAGTTATTTAACCAATGGTTAAACTCTAGTTAACGAGTTTGGTTTATTGACACTTTTTAACGCTGCCTTCAAACCTTGTGAACGTACCTGTGTGAACCATCCTCGCCGATAATTTAGGTCGTCGATTGCTTGCTGGTCACTGAAAAAAGTCAGAAAATCGGCCAAAATCCTTCAAAATAAAAATCTACGCGACTGCCAGTGTGGCCTCATTCTGTCATTTTCAGACAAATTGAGCAGCACTTCAGCACAAATCAAAAATCGAATGGTTTCCATGGCAACGAAACTGTGCTTTTCTCACTTTCCTTTTAACTTGAATCAAGGCTTCAGAAATCTCATTCGAAATTTGATCCAACAATGATGAGTGAAATTTGTGAAACGCTCACCTTGATGAAATCCAAAATAATTTGGATTTTGGCAGCCGTTTGCAGACGTGATGTGATGCAAATTGAACAATGAGGCTGTTTTTCCTTTGGAAAAAGTAAAGGTGTACGGCCTTCTGGAAAAACTATACCTTTCCCGCAGATTGATCTTTTCCGAGAAAAAGGTTGCAGAGTGCGCCGGGTTGAAGGCCAAACTTTCTGCGTTGTGATATACCTTCAGTACGTTTATCGATAATGGCAGAAAAAGTGAACCACAACAGGATATCAATGCCAAAACCGCATGTGTCCCAACAACTAATCAGCGAAAAAGAGATGATTAAAGTTAACCACTGATTACAGGCTTTTAACCATAGGTTAAGCTTTAACCACTGTTCAATAAACAGAACTTAACCACAGGTTAAATTCAACCATAGGTTAACTTGAACTAACTATTGGTTAATTTCCATGGCAACGAATTTAACCAACGATGGAAAAACCACAATCGACAGTTAAGTGTCATTTAACCATTGATTAAAGTTAACCATGGTTGGATAAACTGGGCATTAAAAGTTCATAATTGAAATATGCATATGGGCACACATCCAGTGGACACATTATCCTGGCACGAAAGATTGGCTGACGAAGCGAGAGTCATTTGCTGGTTTTGTTTGCTCCTGTATTGTCAAGGCCACATTGGCATTTTGGCTTGTGAGGCTGTAAAGACTGGAGCTTTCTTGGTGGTTGGAGCTTGAGGCTTTTCATTAGCATTCTGCTCAATCTGGACACAGTGTAATTTGATTGAGAGGAGTGACCATTTCATTTTATTTTGATTTTATGTGTTGTACGAAGGCTGATCAAGAAAGACTGAGACTGGTGTTGCTGCTGGGCTCCCACAAGCTTCTCAGCCATCTCATTTCGTAGGCTGAAGTATCGACCCTTCTGCTACGTTTGTGCAAAAATTTGTTAATTTCCAACACCTATCCTCTTTTTCATGACGTTTGTTCTGGAGGGTGGTTGTTTTTCGCCTCCAGCTTCAGACATGAATTTTCAGGATGAACAACATGCTGCATTGAAGTTGTTTTGCCATTTGAACAAATCAGCATCGGAAAAACTTTGCATCTTATCCTGGAAGAATACGGGGATGAAGCTTAGACTCATTTCGCTGTGTTTTGATGGACTTTAAGGACAGTGGGGTAAGTTTTGAGAGACAGGGTGGGCGGAAGTTGTGGCAAAAACAACGGCCACCGAAGTCAACATCAAAACTGCTGCAGTCATAGTGCACGAAGATCAGGAGTGACTATTAGAAAATTGGTTCAACATTTAAACATGAGTATTGGGAGCACCCATGAAATTTTGAGCCATACACTGCACCCCAGACTAAACTAAACCATTGGGTTCGTCATCATGACATTGCCCACACGCGTGTCGCAATTTTTTGTCCAACGGTTTTAACCGAAAAGGCAACGGTTTTAGCCGACAAGGGAATCGAGCTCTTACCTCAACCTCCCCACAGTCCACCTGTGACTTCTGTGACTTATTTCTCTTCCCCACAATGAAAAATGGCTTGAGATGTCAAAGTTTTCAGTCGTATATGGAAGTGTTTAAGGCTGTGGAGGCGATTTTGAAGACACTGGCCAAGGATGGACTGCAACATGTGTTCCAAGAATGGAGGAGGCTTTGGGACACGTTCATCTACTCAGAAGGGACGTACCTCGAGAATAAGCATGACCAAACCGAGTTCGGAGTTGAACACAGTGAATGAATCGAGGAGTCTCAGTCTTTCTTGATCAGCCCTCGTATTATGTGTGTTTGATATGGATTGCTTTCATTTACGCCTAACTGTAATTTTTTCTCTATTAATTGCTCAAAAATCAAGCATGCAGTTTTCTAGATTTGCTTTCATTTTTTTCCAGTGTCCTCAATTTGTTGGAACCTTTGACGACAAACAAGTTATCCAAATAGCTTCAAATCCGGATGGCAAACATTTCCTGGCGCTGACATCAGATGGCAATGTTTATTCTTGGGGAAATGGAGATGGCGGCAGACTTGGCCATGGAGACAATAATTCCTACGACGATCCTCTTCTCATTCAGGCATTATTTGGATTGAATGTTGTCCGCATATCGTGTGGGAGCTCATACAGGTTAGCCACCTGTCTCATAAAGCAGTGATGCTTTTTTTTTCACTGTCATGTCTACAGTTATCTTGCATTTTTAAAAAAAATCAGATCGTCTTGACTGCTGGTAGTCAAGATGTGAAATATTTATGGTGTGAAATATTTGATAAATGTTGTGAATAAATGTTGTGAAATATTTTGTCAATTCCAGTTCAGAATGATTTCTCTTCAACTCATGGCTGCTATTTTTTCCTCCATTCAAAGTTGCCACATGTAAGTGAACTTTTTGTGGACTGCCTTGTTTGTGGTAAAAACATTGTAGGCTTGTGAAAATAGTCTTTGGTTGCTGTCATCCCCTATGGCATGAATATCAGATTGAAACCCATCTTGGTTTGCTATTAATATGCAGGCCGGCAAAAAGGCAAGAGGTTTGACACAAGCTTGTCAACTTTGACAATCCTTTTTGCCGATTCACTGACAAGTTTGACAATCTTGCCGATTAACTTCTTGCATCAATTTTCGCGCCATCAGACATTCTCGCCTTCAGACATTCAGGCTGTTGTGTGCATTTTTGAATGCCACTAGGTCTGCTAAATTTTTTTTATTAGGCCTTTTTTTATTATTTTTATTCAGTGCTGCTATAACTGCCTGTGGAGAACTCTACACTTGGGGAAGAGGCAACTACGGCAGATTGGGCCACAATTCTACCATCGATTATAGTGTGCCAATGGTTGTATCATCACTGAAGGGTATGTGCTCATAATTGTTTTCGAGCTGCGCTTTTGTGAACGCATCTCATGTTTTCTGGGTAGGCAATAATATGGGTGTAATTATAACTTCATTTCATAATTTAAGTGAGATTGAAGACATTCGTGTCTGCTGTGAAGGTTAGAATGCAACATCCCCTGTGGGATTCAAATTTCAGACACTGATGAAGTAAAAAATTGGAATTGCAAAAAAAGCACAACGTACTCGTGAAATTCCTCTCACCTCAATGAGTGTTTCCCAACCCTGAGTTCTCAACTTGATCTGATGACAAAGGGGCAAACGATTCACCTACTTGGATCAGGATGCATGTGTGTGGAAGGCTAATATATTTATTGGTGAGGGCGTTCTCAAGACATGCCCAATTGAAACACTTCAAATTTATCCCATGCTTGCCCGTTATGGATGCAGTGCACCATCGGAAAGCACCCATTTTGAGAATCTTCTTGGACTTATCTTAAAAATAGTGGGTTGGAGTAAATTTGGATGCTGAATGTTTTCTGTTCAGGTGGAGTTGGAAGCACCCATGTCCAAAAATGCCAGCTGCACAAGCACAAATTGTATGCTGTTCGAGTGGGGTCCCCTTAGACACACCGAGGGCATATTTCGTGGATTTTTTGGGTCTGGATCGGGAAAATAGGAGGTTGGATTACATTTTGTCACTGAATCCTTTGCTTTGGCTTAGCTATCGAAACCACTAATTATTGCTTTGATCCGCATGCTTTGAAAGCATCGTCATCACAGGAAATTTACACACTAAAGGTGGTGCAAGACTATGTTTCTGCTGCAGCGATGAATTTGCGTGGTTTGAACTGGAGTGGCCGGCCGGCAAACGCACGTTTTGCCGGCCGGCCAATACAACGCAAGCATTTTTCTACAATTCTCGATTCAATGCGAGCGACCATCCAGGCCCTTTGGTACCAGCCCAACGCCTGCCCACCGTCATCATGATTGGGTAATCATGAAAAATGGATGCATAAATGTTGCAGCAGCATTGTTGCTGTTCTCAACCGATGCAGGAAGCATAACACGGGAATCCAACTCCGATTATCAGTATTATTTTTATGTGAGGGACACATATTTGATCAATAAGTTCATTTTTTTCTTTTTTATGATCCCCAGGTTACAAGATCATTGATGTTGCTTGTGGAACTGGTGATGCCCAAACATTGTGCATCAGTGACACTGGAGTAGTTTTTTCATGGGGAGATGGTGATTATGGTAAATTAGGTAAGACTATCAATCAATCAAATCGTCTTAATTTGCATAGTCTAGGCGCAAATCAACAAACAAATAAGAGAAAGTAAGAAAGGTGAATGAACAACTATCAGACGGGAATTAGACTCAACCCTTGTCCTTTCGTTCACCCCAAAACGAGTTAGTTTGTCCACTTTAATCATTGCACTGTTACCACGAACGATAAACATATTTGGCAACATTTGTAATTGTAAAATTTAGAACGCAGGTAAAAGTTTAACAAATTTCCGAATGATTCGCGGCCTCTGCAATGAATTTAGTGACTGTTCATCCACTTTATGTCTCTTCCGGTTTAAGACTTCTGTTTGTTCGTTGTTGTGTGGTGTTTTTTTATGAGGTGTGTTTAATTTGTGAGTTGTCCACCCATTGTTTTTGGCGCTGCCTGGCCGCTGGAATTCACGGTTGATGAAATCGTGTGGAGATCAAACGCTTGTTTCTTTTCAACTTTCTTCGGTTCCCACATCAGTATTGTTTACAATCCCTTCATTTTTTTATTGGTTTGAAAATAAAAAGTTTGCAATGTCCACTTCCAGGATTTTTGCAAGGGAGGCAGTTCCATGAATTTGATTGCCCTACGACTTAACTGTCTTGGGTGGACATGAGCTCACTGTTTGTGCACTATATTCAGTCAGAGATGCTGGTTCACCCTGGATTTGTGCTTGGAAGCAAATGTCTGTTCATTTGGTCATAGCTTCTGGTCACTTCCTTGTTGAATGGGAACCAACTGACATGACCGTCCCACAAGTTAATTAAAAATCGGCGATGGGTATGGCATGTGCACCAATAATTTGGTTGCAAACTTGGACGAGAAAGAATGTAGGATGTACAGTACGATTTAGTATGTCTCATACTTCCAGCTCTTTTTTGTTGTGTTGCTTTCTCCTAAGGCGCATCAGAATGCCCAGACTTTTTAGTGCGACTAAAAACCCGCATCAGAATGGACAGATTTTTCACATCAGACTTTTTTCAGATCGTCTGTGCAAAACAGATTTGCAGTCGCAACAATGGGAAATGCTCGGTTCACCAGTGATCCACTTTGCACATTGTTGCAAGTGACAATCTGTTTTGGACAGACGATCTGAAAAAGTGTGATGTATAATGATGTCCACTCCGATGTGGGTTTTTTGTCGCTTTTTTCAGTATTTTTTCTGATGTACGTATAGTTTTTTTCTTTTCCGCTTTCCAGGTCGTGGTGGAACTTACCAGGGTGGTTCCAAACTGCCAGACCTCGTTGATAAGCTCCAAGGCCTTGGTGTTTATAGAGTCTTCTGTGGTGCCCAGTTTAGTTTGGCCCTAACTGAGAGTGGCAGCGTCTATACTTGGGGCAAGGGTGATGGCTGCCGGCTTGGGCATTGCAATGAGGAGCATGTCAGATCACCGAAGCTTGTTGACAGACTTATTGGTTAGTTCTTGCTGACAAAATTCATGGGCCTCACTGACATTGAAGATTTGTTTAAGTAAATTATTCTATGCTACACATCCTGGTACATCAGAAATCATCAGAAAACCTTATGCAGTGGATTCAGTTAAAAAAATCTCAGAGGAGGCGTGACATTCCATTATGAATGCTGCATTTCCGACATCTTCCGACGAGCTTTTTCTGAAAAGAGTCCTTTCCGCAGTAGATGTACGTGACATTACAAATTTCAGTTCACTTTATTTCTGGCAGTGTCCACACATTTCAAGAGGATGTTTCAAACAAACAAATTTGTTGATGCCTAGCCTCTAAAAATAAGGTCCCTTATCAGCTGTCGTACCACATTTTCCTTTATTTGTCTCCTGTTTGCTGCAACTCTTTCTGTGATCCTCTGTTTTCCATTCCAAAAAAAGTTGTCTGCACGCTGCTCAAGGAGTTCTATTCCAGTTTCAGATGTCAGACATGTGGTGAATCTTCGAGCACATCTATCTAATCTGCAGGATTTTAGTTTTGGTGCAGTGCCAGTGTTCAATGAATTGCATTGTTCCACCATGAACCTAACGCAATTCAAACGTTCTAAAAATGTGTTAAATGGTGTTGGTTACTTCAAAAATTAATTTTTGAATTGCATTGTTCTACCATATACCCAACATTACAATAATTTAAAAATGCGTTGAATGGTGTTGGTTACTTCAAAAATTAATTTTTGAATAATTGCATTGTTCTGCCATACACCCAACATTACCATTTTAAAATTTTAAAATACGTTGAATGAATGTTGGTTACTTCAAAAATTAATTTTTTTGCACCCTAAATTATTAAAACCAGCATAATCTGTGATGTAAATGCTATTGCATTGCATTTGTAACAGGCTAGTTGATGGTCAGATTCATTTTCCTTTTCTACATTGAGATTCGATCACGCTGATTATCTTCGTGAAAATGTGATTTACGGCGATTTCAAATCAGAAACAGATTGTTGAGGTTACCGTTTAAAAAGTGCATCAGCTATCATGCATTTCCACCTCCTTTTTTTACTGGCGAAAAATTAAAATGTTTGCAATGAGGAATTTGAATGAGGAATAATGAAATGGACAATCAGTGTGCTCTCATCATGACAAGCAGTTTCTAATTATATTTTTCTCTTTTTCCCCAGGTAAAAAGGTGAAAGAAGTGGCCATTGGTGCCCTTCACGTTGTTGCATTGACTGAAGAAGGGGAGCTATTTGGATGGGGCCGAAATGATCAGCACCAGCTGAGCAGCTGCCTCGGCCCAATGGTCCAGGAACCTACACTGTTGACATCGGTTAAATGTGTGACAGGAATTGCTTGTGGACCAGCTCAGGTTATTGCAGCTTCTTCTGCCTTTCATTGCAATGTCCTTTTTTTGTCTGGCCAGTGCTCCAAAGAAGCTCTTCAGCCAGTAAAGTGACAGTAATGGCAATTTTTTCTTTGGAATCTGCATAAAATGGCAGTTTGGTAATATCAAAAAGTACAAAGTCGAAAAATCATGATTTTTTTTTTCAATTTTTTGACCCCTCCCCCTTAGAACAATGCAAGAGGCTGTTCCGAGTTTCAAGGAAGTCTTGAAGAAACGCTGTTACCCATCCCAAAAATGTTCTGAAGCATTTCATATTCAGACTGCATTCGAATCTTTTTTTAGGAAAAGGAATTTTTACCAAAACTGGTGCAAATACAATTTCAGAGTGTGTTCTTGTGGAACATCCACTTTGCAATTTACCATTCGGGCCACAGATGTCTGAGTAATTTGTGGCCTATCTCTTTTTTATCTCATGACATTTTTCTTTTAATAAATTTTTGTTATTGGCTCAAAGATCATCGGCTGGGTTTCTTCATGTGGCATATTTTTCAGTTTACTCGAAATTTCCTTTTTTTCAGACCTTCGCATGGACAAGCATTGGCCAGTGGAGTAGCAGTGTACGGGTTCCGTTTGTTGTAGAAGTGTGCGAAAAGACCTTCGTTCTCCTCGACCAGCTGTTGGCTTTGGTCTGGGATGGTCTGGACGGCAAAACGGATTGGCCGCCTCCTCAAGACAAGGAATGCATTTCATATGTTTGCCTGAATTTGCTCACTCTACAGGTTGTGCTTCTTTTTCCAGTCTTGAGTTTTTAATCCTTTATCTTGATTGATGGTACCCAAATCAACAATGCCATGGTTTATTTCTACCCTCTGGTGTTGAAAGTGCGACTCAGATTTGTCTCAATACTTTCAAAAAGATGTGCTTTTTGTATTTTAGATATTTCATGACCAATCAATAGTGAGATGAAAGGGACACTGACTGTCCGTATCGATGACTTGCAAGGCAGGGTTTTGCATCCTCAAAAGCATGGCTTTCTTCAACAAAACATGAGAGCTTCTGCAGTCATGCTGTCATGATCAAATTTTGCTTGATAAGAGCCTTACTTTGGGTGGGGGGGGTGTAGGGTGGCAAAATGCTGCTTTGTGTGCATTTGTTATGAAAGTTTTGCGTCATTTTGATCTTTTTTAGAATTTTTTCTGTTTGTTACGAAATTTGAAATTTTGAAAATCATCTACATTAACCACACATCCAACTAAAATTTAAACAATTATTCTTGGTGATCGTGGATAAATGCCGGGGACTTCAACTGCCAGTTAAGAACCCCCAGCCATATCATTTTAAACACCAACTGAAAATGGGAATGTTACGTTTTTTTGGATTTTGGTGATGAAATCACACTTTTTTCAGGAAATGTTGTAAAGGCTTCGTTGGTGTAAATGTTGTGATTGCTCTATCTAAGGGCTTTTGGAAGGTATGTGAAAAAAGTGCCGTTGCAATTGCGTGAACCAGGGACCAACATCTGGCCTATATGTGAAGGGGATACATTAAATTTTGAACTTGCTAATTGGTGCATGAAATTTACGGACATACATTTGTTGCGATTATGGTAACTAAACGACTTCTGAACCCTGCCTGCAACATATCCCGTTTGCCATTCCCCTTTTCAGCTTCATTCTGCAATCTGTCACAATCTTAACCCTGCATCACTTGGCTTGGGAGTTGGAGCTCGGCTGCTCGCAAGTTTACGGCAAAAGGTTGTGGAGCTGGCTAGCAACAGTGGAGTTCTACCAACCATACAGATGGCTGCGCAGTTGACCTTGCAGTCTGGTTGGAGTTTATTGTTACCAACTGCCAATGAACGTGCCAGGGCCTTATCATCCCTTTTGCCAATATCAGGTCAGTTGTGTGTGTTATGAATTAATATGTGGCTGGGTTGCTCAATGCTGGCCAGAAAACTGTTATGACTAAGGTGGACACACCTTGGCAGTTGGCCAATTGTTTGGATTTTTCCAGGTTTCAGCGGGGAGATGCCTCAAGATTAAAGTGAAAGAACTGAAACGTAAACATTCTTTGTGGGTGGCCATTCTGATCATGGAGTCCATATCTCTGATTTTGGCCTTTTTCCAATTCCTGGCCCAGTCCAAATGTTGGAAACAATCCGAAACTCTGCCATAAAAAATGAAAACTCAATAATTTCTTGTTCATTTGACTTTGGGTGTCCGTTCTTTAAAGATTTTCTGAGTGTTGGCAGACCCATTTCTGCGAGGAATCGAATCATGAATCCTGCTAATTTTCTGAAGGAATATGTTCTGACATGCATGCATTGCATGCTTGTCAATTTTCTCTGCATTTTTTCCTCCATCGGTCATTTTTCAAGCTGTCGCTTTTATCATGAGACACAGATTTGGTGCCACAATTGCTTTTTCTGAAGACAAAACAGCTTTTGGCAGGAAATCATTTTGCCTTATGAAAATTCACTTTGATTGGGTTATTTTTGGCCAAGCTCCAATTTAGTTATTTTTGGTTGGGTTATTTCAAATTTTTCGGCCAAGCTACAATCCTGTTGTTGGCCTGTTCTTCAATATTCATAAACAGCGCTGCAATATCTAAAAGTGCTCTGTTAAATTTAAAATTTGGCTGTGGGAATTATGATCTGAGGCTAACGTTTTTTTCTGTGACTGCTTTGAATTAGAATTTCTTGATTCCCCACCCCCCAAATAGAACTTATTCAAGATTTTTTTCCAGAAGTTGCTTGTTCTTGGAAGCATATCGTTTCCTTTGCTGATTTCAGGTTTAGAGAGTTCAAGCCCTGTCAGCTCTGGGAGAAAATTCATGGCAGATTTGTTGGTCCTGAGCTTGATGGCTGATGGCAGCATTGAAGCAGCTCTTCAAACTGCTATCAAAGGTAATTTGTTCGGGATATTTTTTTTTGCATTATGAATGGCTGATGTTTTTTTTTTTGGTGTTCTGTCCTGCTCTTTCCCTTTCTTTTTTTTTACTCCAAATCTCTTATTTTTTACACTTGAACCAAAAGGGTTATGACTAGTTCTGATATCTGCATCTCAAGAACTCTAAGAATAGTGTACTGTTGACATCTAAAAATTTGTGTCTCATGTGATGGAAATAGTCTGCTGAGTACCGTCATACTGAGATCCTCGTCTGGGCAACAACTTAACATTTTAACCTTAAATTCTGTCCAGATTAATAGCTAGTTTAACTCCACATTACTCGTAATAATTGTTGCATTCCATTTTTTTCAGTTGAGGGTGAAGATGCTGAAGAATCATCAAAGGACAAAGATCTGAATTACACCAAAAACCTTTGGCCAGATAAAACCAGTGAAACTGCTCAGGAATTCCATCTGACTGATCAGGCATTGATGGAGAATGAATCAAAACGTGTTCAGGAAGCATCGGATGCTGAGGACAGTGGCATTAATGCCATTCCATTGTTACATCTGATCAGACAACTGTTCAAGTAAGATCGAGATCATTTTTTTTTATACGACGTGCATTCAACATTTCTTTGCTTGGCAGCGAAATTTGCATTTTTTTGCATTCTTTTCTCCCATTGCATTAAATTTGGAATTATTTTTGGAAGTTGGGGTATTTTTGGATAACTGGCAGGTGGATTGATAATTTTTTAAATATCGCTAATCCAGAATAGGGTCAAAAATGAAGAACGAGATAGGGCAATTGAGAAAAAGGCCTGTTTCATGGAACACATAATCCATTTACCCATCATAACAAACCGCCCAATTTCCCATGAATAAATGAAATTTACACCAAGCGCACTGTTGCCATGCATGC
Organism: Sinentomon sp. SZTP_YWyxl; assembly: GCA_030068105.1. Lineage (NCBI taxonomy): Eukaryota > Metazoa > Arthropoda > Protura > Sinentomata > Sinentomidae > Sinentomon > Sinentomon sp. SZTP_YWyxl. Next base: position 23,582 of record JASGXE010005496.1, read on the forward strand.
CCACATCACTGAAAACAGGCTGCTTTTTCTCTTCAATACCTATGCATTGATATAATAAATGCATCCGAAAAAACGAACAGTATTTTGCAATTATTTCTGCACTGGAAAATGAATGTTAACCCCACATTCCATTGGGTTACCGGTGTTTTTGTGGTCCTGTCAAAAAAGTCGCTTGAGTGAAACTTGTTTCCATATCTGGAGGAATGTCTCACTTTTGGACAATCTTCAGGCCTCCGTGTCAAACTGTGTGGACGT
>JASGXE010005497.1:0-23371 GCA_030068105.1 Sinentomon sp. SZTP_YWyxl
AAACAGTCCGAATGAGTGAGTTGTATCTGACACAAACTGATTTGGGGGATGACCGTTTTGAGAGGTCATTAGACCCGACGTGAAGGGTCACACTGTGCAAACCGTCATGAAGAAGGGCCGATCGGAGGAAAAACTGCTCAATGTCACCAATAGTTGCACCGGGGAAGGTGAGGATCAAGCAGTCTTTGAGTTCATGATTTCGAGTGAATGTCAACGAACGGGTGATGGAGTCGCCAACAATGACGTGTCTGGAATCCAAAGGGCCGGAATAGGAAGGTGATTTTATGCGTGTCATTTCCTCCGGAAATGACAAGTCCATCAAAGCTTTGGGAGTTGGAGGAGGCTGGTTCACCGTATTGGGTGGCACCATATTAGAGTCCAGAGAACGTTTGCTGCAGTCTGACTGGACAAATGTCACTGGACCATTTGTTTTCTCCGTGATGTTGCTGCAGTGAATGTTCGACTGAGGAACTGCGCCTTGCATTTCAGCGACTGTTTCTGCCAATTTTGCAAGCAGCTCAGCATGAGTGTCCAGTTTTCTCTCCAAAGCATCGAGCTTTGTGCCATTAACATTTACGAATGCAACCATTGCGCTTTTAATTTCATCAACGTCCTGCCGTAACACCAACAGGTCACTGGTGATCGACGTTAGGAGAGTGGGAGATGGCGATTCGGAAGCAGGAACTTCACAACTGGATGAGGTGGACTGTGATGTCAGCGCATCAACTCGAAGACAGTCAGTGCGAGACTGTCCTTGATCACAAACATTTCCACTTCGCGGCAGTGAGATCAGTTCAAAATGATCAGGAACATTTTGGTTGATTTGGTTGTTCGCAGCGCTAATGATTGACGATTGCTGGGTTTCACCAACGACGTTTCCGTTAGCGACGTCGACGTTCACCTCACAAGACTTGCAAGTCCACGGCTGGTCATCAGGGAAGTCCTCCGGTAGGTCAACACATTTCAGGTGAAACCATGTCGCACACTGTCCAATGTTTCGGCTGCATTTTAGCATTTTGCCACCAGCGTCACAGTGCTTGCGTCCAAACGAACAGTTCGGTAAACAGTAAACGGCACCAGCTTTTGATCGCTTGGACATGATGACAGGTCGAGAAACTGCTTCACAAAAACCAGTTCAAAAATTCGTCGTGTTCGGTCAGCAATAGGCGGACGAAGCGACGAGGCAAAACGATCCAGCACAACAGCGGAAAGGAAGGAGTGCGAGCTCGATGACAGGCGAATGCAGACTGAAGGGGTTTGATAAGGGGTTCGCCCCGAAAATAAACAATTCAATTCAAATTCAATTATTTTCATTTGCAAAGATTCGTAGGTACCAAATGGCGGTCTGGGAGTTGTCGTTGTGGTTGTGTCAACTCGGCACATTTCGCTTTTTGTGGCGGCGGTCACTAGTGCATCTATGTCTATCTTGATCCAACTTGGGGTGTGTGCAACCTTCGTCAGCATGCAAGCGGCAATCTTTCGAAGTGCGCCTTTTAAAGTACATTGCACCAATGCGGATAGAATGGGTCAAAATTTCCTGTCCAGAGAGTGTCCGTAGGTTTTTTCGCACAAATGTGAAAGAAGGAGATCTAAAATTCAACACTAACTAACTTCAATGAAATTACATGCAGCTTCCATTGACAATGTGATCTTCAAGTTCAAAATGAGAGAAAGCCAGACTCAGGTTGTTGCCTTTCGAAGCCGCAATTGTCCAGGTGCAATTGACATGTGAGGGTAGGGATTCGGGAAGTTTGGACTCTCAATCACACCTGAATGACCTGTCAGCTGTATATTGCAATCTGAAAAAGTGAATGAAACAAAAAATACGTGTTGCCAAAAATTGCCAAAAAACTCTCGTGAATGCATGAGCACGCGCCTTGCGAGGGCTGCAAGGTTCTATGTCTAAACTTGAGGTTGGTGAAGAACCGTCCAAAAGTGTCGATTATAATTCTTGTATGAAATTACATTGATAAAATGACCCCAAACACGATTGGTTTCATTGATTTGTCCTTTGCCAGTAGGTAAACGGTTTTCACATCTTGCTTTTTTCCGCAATGGGAGCTTCCGTCGTTGCAATTTTCATCTTCATACGAGTATTCCTTACCGCAATGATGCTCACCGATGGGTAATTTTACGCATTTTTATTGAGAAAGAACGCAGGAAGAGCACGCTCTTTCTCCTTCCGTTAGTCCCTTCGTTCGCTGATGAGTGGGTGCTTAAAAAAATGTTGTAGGTCAGTCGATCGCAAACGGCAGGTCCAGATTTTTTATTTTCTCAAGAGCAATTTGCACGCCTTTCCCTGTGCAAATATCGATTCAATAAGACCATTCATTTACGTATTTTCGTTTTAAGCCGTTAATGGGCCTACGGTCTCTAGATCTACTTGCGATCGTATAAAAATCACGGTGGAAACTCAAAATGCTGAAAAGTTACTTGTCCGACCTGACCTGTTTCGTATTTCAAATGGAATCCTCGACCAGTGTTGCTGTAATCAGACCGAAATCTGATCCACAGCTTGTTGCCTTTGGCTTCCAACGCTGTTCTCATCCTTGCAGGGTTGCAGTATTTCCCATCAGAGGCGAGTTTGAAGAGACGCCGTTACGAATCTAGATGAAAAGTAAAGTCCTGTTAATACATGGAACAAACTTGCGATGATTCTCAGACGCCTTTTGACCTCAGAAGAAACTTCAGAACCAGATTCATGCTACTGGCAACAGTAAGTTTCACTGAAAAATTGGCTACCTTCAAAAGTATAAGATATGCGGGCATTCGGCATTCCTCATTGACTTTACAATCCATATCAATTCATTTGCTTGAACGTTATTGCAAATTACGGACAAACTTCATTATCAACTTCAACAAGATAAGAGTTCAGGCAATTGATTAAACTTCACGATCCGAATGATTCTTATATTCGTGGTCTGGCATAATCGTGATTGAATGGCCTCAGCACATTTGTGCAGATAATCGAGATGATCAATAGTATCATTATATTGTCGCCCAATCAAGATAATCATCCAGTTTAAAGATCAATCCTTCAAATCAACTTCAGCGAGTCATTTTATGGCAGATTACTGACTGACCTCAAGATATTCATGCGGACATTTGACACTGGATAAAGCGTTGAAATAAATTGGAAATTGATGAAATGGCAGATGATTTCGCAACTGAATTCAAGATGAAAGTGAAGATATTCATCGCGTATCTCAGGTCTTATAAACAAAAACAATCTCCCTGACTGACTAACCTCAAGGTAATCGTGCAGACATTCATCATGAAGTTCAAGATCCAAATCAAGCAGATACAACTTCACCACATTTCCTAGGCTGACCGTGATAGTCCAGAGACAGTTGTGTCCGTTTGAGTAGCTGAGAGGGTAGTTTGGAGATGTTTTATTGATCCGGTGGGGGAGCAGTCAAATGGCCACCACAACCTGTTGATAATTTTTACAGGGTGTCAGACATTATTTTTGAGTGGGGCAGATCGCGATTCATTTCAGCGCAAGAGATAACATCAAGATCGGTAGGTAGAGATAAAATTTCTCATTAAAAACCAATATTTCAATTATCAATATTATCAATTATTTACAATTATTATTTAACCAATTATTTTCATCTATTTCAATTTAATTCATCATCATATCGCAATTCCCATTCCAAGCCCGCAATAAGAAAAATGGCCAATTACAATTTTCTCAAATCCAAAGGGAATTTCCCGTGAACCAATGCCTTCTCAACCAGGATTGTTTTTAAAAGGAAATTGGTTTCGGGAACCCCCGGCCCTGAAACCCAGTAAATTTTTTAAAAATTTGGATTGGATTTCTACGGGAAAGCCTTTCAAATTCCCATAAAATAAAATTGCTTTTTTTTCCCATAATTCTTCTTTACCCAAAAAAATTGGGGAAACCGAGGAACCCATTTTAAGAATGCCGTTTCCCACCAAGCAAAATTGAAAATTACCTAAACCCTTGGTTTTCCCCCAAAAATCTAATCCTTTCGGCCCTTTTTGAAACCCCCATCCAGATTTTTAATCTCAAAAGGAGTTGGGTTGGCTAAAATTGATGGATTTGGCCGGAATAAAATTTCCCAAACTTTCCAAAAAGGGATGCCAGTACCTCCGTTTTGAAAGAAAAGATTGAATTCCCCAAAAAAGTTGGTTTTGCAAATTGATTTGGTTATTTTTGGAATCCATTTCCAAACAAATACCCAATTGGGTGAATTCATTATTTTCCTTCCTTTTGGAAAAAAAGATTAAAATCCTCCAAAAAATTGGTTGCCAAAAAATGTTGGATTTCGTTCGGAAACCAAACAAGTTCCACAAACCCTTTCCAATTAAAGGTTTTCTGTTTCCTCCGTTTCTGAAAATTGGGAAAAATGAACCCGGAGTTTTGGTTGCCCTAAATGGGATGGTTTTCGTTCGGAATAAGGTTCCAAAAATATTTTCCAATTAAATATGTCCATTATCCCCGTTTTGAAATTGAAAGAATTAACCTAAAAAAGTTTTTGCCTAAAAGATGGTATTTCGTTCCCGGAATCCATTCCACCTTTTTCCAATTTAAAAATGTAAAATGTAAACCTTCCGTTTTTAAATTTGAAAGCGCTTTCAAATTTAAAAAGGGGAACGTCTTTTAATTTTAAAGTTTTGTGGAACTGTGATTCCGAACGAAATACCATCATTTAGCAACCAACTCTTTTTGAGATTCAATCTTTCAATTTCAGAAACGGAGGATACATGACATCACCTTTAATTGGAAAGTATTGTGGAACTGTGATTCCGAACGAAATACCACCATTTAGCAACCAACTCTTTTTGAGATTCATTCTTTCAATTTCAGAAACGGAGGATACATGACATCACCTTTAATTGGAAAGTATTGTGGAACTGTGATTCCGAACGAAATACCATCATTTAGCAACCAACTCTTTTTGAGATTCAATCTTTCAATTTCAGAAACGGAGGATACATGACATCACCTTTAATTGGAAAGTATTGTGGAACTGTGATTCCGAACGAAATACCATCATTTAGCAACCAACTCTTTTTGAGATTCAATCTTTCAATTTCAGAAACGGAGGATACATGACATCACCTTTAATTGGAAAGTATTGTGGAACTGTGATTCCGAACGAAATACCATCATTTAGCAACCAACTCTTTTTGAGATTCAAATCTGATGGTTCACAGAGGGCGAAAGGATTCAGATTGTTCTGGGACGGAACAACCACCGGTAGGTAATTTTCAATTTAGCTAAGTGAGAAAGCGGTCGATTCATTAAAATGATCCTCGTTTACCCTAATTTGTTGTTGTGGATAAAGTAATGATCATAGATCCACTCCCAGCGGAAACAATAAAATGCAATTTTATTTATGAATTTGTTAAATGCTTTCACGTACGAAATCAATCAAATTTTTAAATATTGACTGTTTCAGCAGGAAGTTCTGATTCATTATTTCCTTTTTGAATATCATCCTGTTTGTAGAAGGTCTACTTCGTTCAGCGTGATTCCTCTTTCGGATTTGAGAAATTATTGTAAGTATAGGCCTATATGATTTCTTATTGCGCTGATGAATTGCGATGATGATGATGAGATAATTGAATAGATGAATAATTGATAAATAATAATTGATAAATAATTGATAAATAATTGAGTAATTGAATATTGTTTTAATGAGAAATTTTATCTCTACCTACCGATCTTGATGTTATCTCTTGCGCTGAAATGAATCGCGATCTGCCCCACTCAAAAATAATGTCTGACACCCTGTAAAATTATCAACAGGTTGTGGTGGCCATTTGACTGCTCCCACCGGATCAATAACATCTCCAAACTACCCTCTCAGCTACTCAAACGGACACAACTGTCTCTGGACTATCACGGTCAGCCTAGGAAATGTGGTGAAGTTGTATCTGCTTGATTTGGATCTTGAACTTCATGATGAATGTCTGCACGATTACCTTGAGGTTAGTCAGTCAGCGAGATTGTTTTTGTTTATAAGACCTGAGATACGCGATGAATATCTTCACTTTCATCTTGAATTCAGTTGCGAAATCATCTGCCATTTCATCAATTTCCAATTTATTTCAACGCTTTATCCAGTGTCAAATGTCCGCATGAATATCTTGAGGTCAGTCAGTAATCTGTCATAAAATGACTCGCTGAAGTTGATTTGAAGGATTGATCTTTAAACTGGATGATTATCTTGATTGGGCGACAATATAATGATACTATTGATCATCTCGATTATCTGCACAAATGTGCTGAGGCCATTCAATCACGATTATGCCAGACCACGAATATAAGAATCATTCGGATCGTGAAGTTTATATCAATTGCCTGAACTCTTATCTTGTTGAAGTTAGATAATGAAGTTTGTCAGTAATTTGCAATAACGTTCAAGCAAATGAGATTGATATGGATTGTAAAGTCAATGAGGAATGCCGAATGCCCGCATATCTTATACTTTGAAGGTAGCCAATTTTTCAGTGAAACTTACTGTTGCCAGTAGCATGAATCTGGTTCTGAAGTTTCTTCTGAGGTCAAAAGGCGTCTGAGAATCATCGCAAGTTTGTTCCATGTATTAACAGGACTTTACTTTTGCATCTAGATTCGTAACGGCGTCTCTTCAAACTCGCCTCTGATCGGGAAATACTGCAACCCTGCAAGGATGAGAACAGCGTTGGAAGCCAAAGGCAACAAGCTGTGGATCAGATTTCGGTCTGATTACAGCAACACTGGTCGAGGATTCCATTTGAAATACGAAACAGGTCAGGTCGGACAAGTAACTTTTCAGCATTTGAGTTTCACCGTGATTTTTATACGATCGCAAGTAGATCTAGAGACCGTAGGCCCATTAACGGCTTAAAACGAAAATACGTAAATGAATGGTCTTATTGAATCGATATTTGCACAGGGAAAGGCGTGCAAATTGCTCTTGAGAAAATAAAAAATCTGGACCTGCCGTTTGCGATCGACTGACCTACAACATTTTTTTAAGCATCCACTCATCAGCGAACGAAGGGACTAACGGAAGGAGAAAGAGCGTGCTCTTCCTGCGTTCTTTCTCAATAAAAATGCGTAAAATTACCCATCGGTGAGCATCATTGCGGTAAGGAATACTCGTATGAAGATGAAAATTGCAACGACGGAAGCTCCCATTGCGGAAAAAAGCAAGATGTGAAAACCGTTTACCTACTGGCAAAGGACAAATCAATGAAACCAATCGTGTTTGGGGTCATTTTATCAATGTAATTTCATACAAGAATTATAATCGACACTTTTGGACGGTTCTTCACCAACCGTCAAGTTTAGACATAGAACCTTGCAGCCCTCGCAAGGCGCGTGCTCATGCATTCACGAGAGTTTTTGGCAATTTTTGGCAACACGTATTTTTTGTTTCATTCACTTTTTCAGATTGCAATATACAGCTGACAGGCCATTCAGGTGTGATTGAGAGTCCAAACTTCCCGAATCCCTACCCTCACAGTGTCAATTGCACCTGGACAATTGCGGCTTCGAAAGGCAACAACCTGAGTCTGGCTTTCTCTCATTTTGAACTTGAAGATCACATTGTCAATGGAAGCTGCATGTACGATTTCATTGAAGTTAGTTAGTGTTGAATTTTAGATCTCCTTCTTTCACATTTGTGCGAAAAAACCTACGGACACTCTCTGGACAGGAAATTTTGACCCATTCTATCCGCATTGGTGCAATGTACTTTAAAAGGCGCACTTCGAAAGATTGCCGCTTGCATGCTGACGAAGGTTGCACACACGCCACAATGTTGGATCAAGATAGACATAGATGCACTAGTGACCGCCGCCACAAAAAGCGAAATGTGCCGAGTTGACACAACCACAACGACAACTCCCAGACCGCCATTTGGTACCTACGAATCGTTGCAAATGAAAATAATTGAATTTGAATTGAATTGTTTATTTTCGGGGCGAACCCCTTATCAAATTGAGTACAAAAAATTTATGTCAACTTCAAGAATCATAAAAATAATAACACAAACATTTCAAAAGATTCATCAAAAAGATTTAGCGAGACGGTGATGAAAGATAGGGACACTGAGGGGAAGATTGAGAGTGGACTCAGGCAACTGGTTCCACTCAGTTACTGTCCTGGCCATGAAGGAATATTTGCCCACATCCCTTTTGAAACTCAACAGCCTTATTTTGTATGGATGATCATTGCGGGAATAATAATTGGGCTGTTCTACATAGTCCAAAAACTCTCCCCACCCTCCAACGTTCGACACAACAAGCAGCAAGGCAATCAACCTGGCAATTTTTCTTCGGATGGCCAGGGGTTTCCAGCCGAGGGAAAGCATCATTTCAGAAACACTGCTCGTGCGCTTGTGGTCTGCCATAACAAAACGCACGGCGCGGCGCTGGCAGACTCCAAAATGCTGCAGTTGGTTGCGAGAAAAAGATGCCAAGCAGGAGATACATACTCCATTATTGGGAGAACAAGAGTTTTATATGCAAGTTATCGAATTTTTGCAGGGCATTTCCTAAAGTTCCGTTTTATGAAATAAAGGGCGGAATTTGCCTTTGCTGCAGTGCGAGCAAGGTGAGGCTGCCAATTTAGTTTACTCTCAAGAACAACACCAAGGTGAGTTATCTCGGAGCATTTTGCCAACGGAAAGTCACAAAGACAACATTTGACATCTAGTTGAGACTTAATTCTTGGTAGCAAATGAGATAGTATTACATTTTTGAACACTGATTTCCATGCCCGTGGAAGTGCACCACAGAAATAGCATCTGAGTCAGCTTGCAATGCCAGGCAGTCAGGTAAAAAGTCAACTTTAGTGTACAAAAGGCAGTCATCTGCGAAAAAACGAATTTTGCAATTTATAAAACTGGGTAACTCATCAATGAAAATAACAAATAACAACGGCCCTAAGATGCTGCCTTGAGGAACTCCAGAAGTTACTGGGACAGGGTCAGACAATTTCCCGTGCACCTGGACCAACTGCACCCTGTTTGAAAGATAGCCACGCACCCAACTGACAATAGGGTCAATTTTCAGATTGCGGCCAGTTTAAAAATAGCAACTTATGGTCCACTTTGTCAAATGCCTTAGCCAAATCAATAGCAACTGCGTCAATTTGAGAGCCAGAGTCCAATTCTAACGAGACTTCCTGTATAAAGGCCGCAAGCTGAGTTGTACAAGAGAAGTCAGCCCTGAACCCATGTTGAGTAGGAGAAAGTAAATTCCCAGATTCAAGAAATTCACGGATGCGTACTGCGATCAAACTCAAGGATCTTGGAGCAGGTTCATGGGGTGGTAATTTCACGGATCACATTTTTTACCCTTCTTGAATACTGGCACAATAACTGATCTCTTCCAGGCGGTTGGAATGTACCCAAAATCTAAGCAAGCTTGGAAAATTAGGAGCAAAATTTGCTGAATACTGAGGGTAACAGCGTTAGAAACCTGGCTGTGATAAAGTCATCACCTTCAGAAATTTTTGATTTCATCCTGTGAATACGATTAATAATCGATGTTTCGGTTATTATAGGTGCAGAACACAGACAAGGATTACAAATACCATTAAGAGAAGGTACAAGAAATGAGGACTTCAATGATTGAAAGAAGAAGTGGAAGCAGCGTGCTTCATTTTACATGGAGCCAAATGGAGCAGAAGTGCGGCCAAAAATGTGAATTGCGATGTTGCGGCGTTCAAGTGGAACGGCGCATCGAAAGACATGCGAGTGCAATGGCGGACCGCGGTGCAATGCTCACAGAAAGTTAAATTTCTCCTGAACAAAGCGACGGATTTTGATGAAACTTCCCATGGTGGAAAGATGAAAAAATGAGCGCTTTCATACATGTATAGTGATGCAAACCTTTCGTCGGGTAAAACACTAAAATCATTTGAGAAAAGAAAGTGCTTAAATTTCGGTGTTAGAAAATTTCGGGTTCCTGCAAGGTACTTTCAAAGATTGTGCAATTTTTTCCGTTGTAACATGGTTTCCACCTGTGGAAGAGTTGTAAAGAAAGCCTTTGGCTTTCCAAAAATACCAAAATCATTGAATTTGAACACCATTTGACTGTTTTACAACCGGAGAAAACTCGCAAAGTCCACCCTCAAAAACAAAACAATGCTGCCATGTCGCGTTTTCTCTGGTCACAATCTGAAATTCTGGAATTTCTGGAATTGAAGAATCATCAATCCCCCCGCACCACCAAACAATGTCAGATTCGAATGTGAACTGATATTTTCATTCGCGCATGATCCTCGTAAAATTCTTTTAAGGCACGCATGATGTCATTTGACTGCCAATCGAGTTTTGACAAATTTTCGACATTAGCCCGAAATCCAAACGTGAAATGTTTCATCATTGGAAAACAATAGAAGAACTTTATCGGCTTTGAAAATAAATATAGAGAAACGAAGGATCAGTTATTTGGCATTCCTGGAGTGGGAGAACATGCACACTAAAGGTCAGTTTCTGAAACATCCTCCTTTTGATACAGTGAGAACATTCCGGGACTTTTTGACCTACCCTCGTGCGATAAAACAGGACAATCCTTTTGCGATCATGGATGAGGACAATTGCTGCATAGTGGCTGCAGTGAAGGCTGCAGTTAAGTTGGCATTGGATACTTTGGGGCACTTTTTGGAGTTAAGGGGAACGTCATGCACGAAAGCCAAATTAATTGGGCGCAACAACTTCACCAGACTATTCATTTTCACCGCCGCAATGAAGAAAGCAGTTGAAACTTTGTGAAACGTTTTGGGATTGAGAGGATAGACCAAAACGGAAGCTATTTGTGCGATAAAGGATAGTGTCTTTACTAAACTAACAAACCTTGTCATTTCCATCGTTGTAATGAAGTTGGCAGTCGATTCTTTTGGTACGTTTTGGAGCAGTGGGAGAAATCGGTACTGAATACTTTGGGGTACTTTTTGGCGTTAAGGGGATGGTCAGAATCGAAGCTATTTGTGCGTTTATTATGTCCCAATAGATTTACCATTCAATCTCATCCAACCAGGAACTTCACCAGCCCAATCAAATCACTGCAATCTGTGTGGTTTGGCACGAAAGGGTGGTTCAAAATGCATTAGGATGCAAGAACCCCACGGCAATATATTTCAGCGAATTTCTGATATGAGCCGTCCAGAGAAAAGTTGTCTGGAAATTTTCGCCTTAAAAGATCCGCTATCGTATAGTCAGAGGTGGCTTTGCTCAGCCAAATAGTTCCAGAGGAGAGGGAATAAGCATTCACCATGTGTTGTCAGTGAAGAGAAGTGATGTGCATTAGATAAAAGCCTCCCATGCAGATTTTTTGACAAGAGGCTGAAAAAGGGAAAAATTGACTTAGGCGGGACAGCAGAACACTTAGTGCCTGTATCTGGCATGTCTAATATGCAGGCCGAAAAGTTTACGCGTTTCAAAACGTGTACAACTCAGTAGACTTTTTAGCAGAGGAAGACTTGTTTTGATATTGTTCAGTTGGATTGGATCTAAACAAAAGAACAGCCTGGCAGAGGGGGCTCTTCTCAAATACTACTATGCCAGAAGAGCAGTGGCAACTGGAAATACCAAAAAAGTTTTTTTTTGGAATTTTTGCAATGAGCGGGGCAAATATAAATTTCACTGCAGTGGGAAAAGAGACACAACGAGTCTACCTTTTTCTTAAGAAATAAAGAAAGAATTTACCAGGACATTATTCTGTGCATTTTCACTGCAGATAACCGAACTGAAATATGGCCAGCGAGGAAGCGTTCTCGGAAAATTCTGCGGTCTATCTGAGATCCCAGACAGGATATTATCGACTAACAATTCGGTGTCGGTCCATTTCGAAGCAGACAACAGCAACGCATACAGCGGATTTAGACTGGAATGGCTTTCAGAAGGTTAGTTCAGGCTATTTTATAAATTTTAAAAATGTTTATCGTTAAATAGCTTAGGTTAGAGCAAAAGCGATCCAATCCGGAGCTTTGCATTTCCGACGAAGTAAAAAATGCACCGAAACATCTGAACATTTCTTTGATTGAGAATAAACGAACGAGTGTGCTTATCTCATTTTAGGCTGGGAAGAATCAAGCCCCTCTTGTTACACCAACTTACATAATCATTATTCCAGACCAGAGCTTACAAGAGTCATGTCTAAAACACTCTATCCCAACCATTTTGGCCCTCTTTCGTTTGTTTTGTTTTCCAACTGCCATGACTCCGAACATCCGACCTACGAGTACGTGTTTTTATTTCTAAAATGGTTTATTGCAAGGTCGGTAAACGTATAAAAGGAGGTCGTCTCAATGGAGGGTTTTCCGAGTCGTGTTGTGATTGGTTGTTGATTTGTGACGTAATTGGAGGAAAAGGCAGAAACCAACCAACACAGATTTCTGCGGTTGCTGTCAGGTTTTTGAACAAAATCATTTTCGATTGTGTCAAAAAACGCACTTTTGCGACATGCACTTGATTTTTTTCTTGAAAAAATGAACTTTTTCGGGAACAAAGGCCACTTGGGGGACAGAGGCTCGAAGACGTGATGGGCACGACAGGTGACTCTGATAACAAACGGTCGCAACGATTTGCGAACCCATTTCACCCATTTTGAGGTGCGGAGCAATGCACGCGGCTCACAGATGAAAATTCCGATCTCGCCATAAATGTGAAAGAAACAAGAGGGTTCAATAAGATGCTTCGGTAGCTCAGTTGGTTAGTGAATCAGCATTTTATACAATGATTGATTCGAAGGTCGTGGGTTCAAATCCCGGAGTCGTCAGTTTTTTTTCAAAACAGAGCTGAAGTGAAATCTTTTGGCAAGGTCATGCACAAGATGCGCGGTTCTCCAAGTCCACTTTGAAAATCTGTGTCTTATACTGGCGACCAGATTGTAACTCTGACATGAAAAAATATTCTTCGTGCTGGATCCAAACGCGATGTTCGACGAAAATAGAAAAGAGAAAAACACGTGATGCCCTTTTTGGAAATCGATAAAATAAACATCTATACTGGAGCACCGTATCGTAATCTCATCACAGCAACACCGGCACTTGATGAGATCCACGCTTTGACAAGGAGAATTCACCACATAGGCCTCGCCTCGACGGTTGTCACTGGCTCCCCCACATGACCACTTTTGGGCACAAATTCGCCACCAAGAAAATTCCGCTCAGCGCGGAAAATCGGTCCATTTTGCGTCGTCATTGCCAGTGAAAGAACTTTGGGTGGGAAATCCAGTTCTGTGAAAAAAACGAAGGAAACAGAAAATATTAGGTATGGCAGTGCGCAGTTGCTCACTCCAAAACCAATGTGAGAGGAAAATTGAAAGCCGATCACACAATTTTTTTTTAGTTTTAGTGCTCCGATGGGTGCATGTTTTCCTGGGCTGAACTGCCTTGGAATTTCCAGCAAAGACAATTTACTGCCATCTTGGCTGAAAAGCAAGCAGTGAAAGCCAAACAACATCAACAACAGAGCAGGACAGGACACTATCCAAGCTGTGGCAAGGCAGCTGCGGTGGCAACACATCGGAAAAACAAAATATAGTACCGCTGCAGCTGGAGGAAGTCTCCAGCATCCTCCTATGACGTCACATTTTTGGCATCTCAAAGCCTTCGAGATTTCTGTTTTCCCATTGAGACGACCTCGTTTTATACGCGTTCACCGTTCTTGGTTTATTGATTGTATCGCTGTGGGTGTTCGATAGGAGGAAGCTCCGTAAGAATGAAAAGGTTTGATTGGTAAAAGAATGAAAGGTTTAGAATGATTTTATTGATTTGAAGTAAACTAAAAATCGAATCCGATTTGTGAAAAATCATTCGTCTCATATTACAATCCACGAAAGATTAAAGCTGACACAGTGTGGCCTCTGAATGGGAGACGCGCATGAATTGTGACATTTTCAAGGAGTGCTTTTTCAAGCATGCAAATGGATCAAATTAATGACACAAAATAAACTTTGGTAGTTCATATGGGTAGGCTGCCTGTGAGTGTTAGACAGATAGAAACTGATTTTGTTTAGGCTTGTCAGCCCTGCTTGAATGCATGTCATAACTTGGGAATACAACAACCAGTAAAAAACAATCAGGTCTTATAACGAAGGACTGTGCAAAAGTTCGAGCATGTGAAGCAAGCAAGACAGGGGCAGAAAAAACATCTGAGGGAATAACATGGAGTATAAGGTTTTACCTTGCACTGCTGTATGTTTTTCTGGTATTTTCTGGCTGGCAATGCTGACTGAAAATCACACAACATTCCGGGTGCTCCAAAAGTACCAGGGATGTTGTACGCACCTACGAGTATCCTCCTTGGGATCCTGTTTCCATAAATATTGATTGGATGCGACATAAAACAGTTTGTATCATCACAATATGTACATAATTTTGGCATGGCTTCGAATGGGCGCACTTTAAGTGGACGACGGTCCCTATGTTGTCCCTGAAACAAGGAGCAGGGGATAAGTATATAGGTCTGAAACTCTGAGCCCATGAACTGGTTTGTTGGTCGTTCTGATAAATTCTTTCAGATTTAACCGAGCGATGCGGGCAGCGCAGGTTTGGATCGAAGAAATTCATAGATTTTTTGCTGCATCGCCGTTCAAAACACTTGCCCCAACGATGAACGATATTCAGAATCAAGTGGGTAGTCATTGAAACTCTGTTTGGGGTTGAGATGGCTTTTGATCCTTTCGCGATCGTTTCATCACATTTCCCAACGGATTAGCTGCGTGTTTTCGGCTAAAGAATAGTTTTCTTGTTTTACGTATTGCGGACAAGAAGTGCTTTGATAGTGGCATACGAACGGAACATTTCAATTTATTCAAATCATTCTTAAAAAAAAATGATTCTTTTTTCTGCTTCAATCTAGGATGCGGAGGTTACATCAAAGCTGACCGCCATCAGCATATTCATTCACCAAATTATCCTCAGCCTTACAAGATAGAGACTGAATGCGAATGGCATGTAACTGCACTGCCTGGTCAGAGCATAACATTGGATATTGGCGAAATAGATCTCGAACATGAATCGAACTGCAGATATGATTACCTGAAGGTATTGTATTGATCACGAATGGTCAGTGCAGATGAAATTGTCATTTTCATATTTTTTTTAGTCACTCATACGTCAGTGCGGATGAACTTTGCAATTTCACGATGCTACACGGATGCACAAAGGGATTTTAAAAATAGGCGGTTGTTTTGTTGGACCAGCAGTTTAAAATGAGCTTTTTACATCCGAAATGTGAACCGTGTCCCGAAAAAGTTGCTTTTGGCACAGGGTGGTCTACAAACGACAGTGATTTTCTCTCTCCATCCGTTGCATCTCCTTGCATTATCACAGATGGCCATTTTTCTCCCTCTCTCTCACTCGCTGTCTTTTACCCGCAATAAGTTTTGGATCATTACCAACACATATGAAGCGCCAATTCTTAGGCTTACCAGCGATACCAGAAATTTCGCAATCCGAGGAAATTATTGAAATGGCATGGATTTCATCTCAGTCCAATCTCCCTCCTCTCACTCTCACTTTCTCTCATCGGTCTCTCCCTCTCTTAATAGGTTTATGGTGGTCCTGACACGTCGTCGCCTCTGTTGGGAACATGGTGTGAGCGTCATGAGCACACTACGGTTACCTCTCTTGGAAACAATATGTTGATCAAGTTTCACAGCGATGGTTCCATTGTTGGACACGGATTTTCTGGATATGTCTTTCAATCAGATCATCCAGGTTTGCATGGTCTTTAATGTTCACGTCCTGTTTCGCTATTCTCATTCAGTAATGTTCGGTAGGTGCATGGTGTGAAAAACCGATGACGGTTTTGATGGGCTGAAGAGAAAAGGTTGGGTTCAGATAAAGACCTTTGTCGAAATGCCAGATGATCCAGTGTCTCCTAACCTTTTCGGGGCGAAGGTCTCGTGCTCTTAGTTGCGCGAAATGTTTTAGATATGAGTGCATGTGCTGGTGGTGACGAGACAGATTACTCAAAGGCGGGTGCTCGCTTCTACCAATGCTTGTAGATTTTTTTCTTCAAGCCTTGTCTTCCACGATGTGAAAATAAATAATGTGAACTGCTTGAATTGCGTGCGGGGTAGTGGGATTTCCTCTTGTTCATCTTTCCATGCCGAAAGACGACAAAGATGCGTCCATAACTCCATGTTTCCT
The DNA here is from genome assembly GCA_030068105.1 of Sinentomon sp. SZTP_YWyxl. Lineage (NCBI taxonomy): Eukaryota > Metazoa > Arthropoda > Protura > Sinentomata > Sinentomidae > Sinentomon > Sinentomon sp. SZTP_YWyxl. Next base: position 16,130 of record JASGXE010005497.1, read on the forward strand.
CAATTTGGATGGGTGCCTCCCTGATTACCGGTTACTTTATGTGTGCATTCAGTTGACGAATAGATCATCCTGCCCCTTTTCCAGCTTTTGTTAATCCATTCGAATTAGTTCAAATTGAAAACTAGGATACAGATAGGAGGCATGGATGGCAGAATATGGATAAAATGCTCACCAACCAAAATATCCCTTTTCTATCTCAGATTATACCTTCGTGCAAACAGTTTTCGCATTCATTTCTATCCAAGCAGCACGCAATCTTTAAATCACGACCCCTCACCATATTTTCACCACGCAGACTCTTTCTAGAAATGCCTTAACATTCTTCTGTTCAAAGCTTGCAAACTACTGCTACAAAGGTCAACTGGCTTTGATGGGATAAAGGTCTGAACGCTGGCGTTCAAATGTTAAATTATCAGGATATTCTGAACCTAATCGAATCTTTTCCTATATTTGCCAACAACTAGGCTGTGGTGGAAGGTACCAATCAACGTCTGGAGAAATACATTCGCCTGAATATCCGGAGAAATACAATCCCCATTCTGACTGCAACTGGATTATAAGCACTGATCCAAATCACGTGGTGAAGCTTAATTTTCTGGATTTTGATGTGGAAACTCATGATAACTGCTCTTTCGACCATGTGGCGGTAAGTGAGTGGTGAGTGGAGGGAAATTCACATTCCGGAAATGATATCTGCGAGCACAAAAATGTGCCACAGTCAGGAAATCTATCATGCCAAGCTGCTGTCGTCCCATTTGACAAAACATTGATGAAAATTCTAACAACGATAAACACTCACACAACCTCTATACAATGGTGCATAATTGGAGCTTTTGAGGCCTCTAGGCTCTAGCCTGTCTTTTCGGCATTTGCTCTTTATCTGTTCAGTGAAGAGATTTCTTTTCGATATGTTTCCCAACTCTTCTCCCAAGATTTCCCTGCTAATGCCACAGTATTCACTCTCTCAAAGCCATTATTGATTCAGTGATTGCAGTGATTGATGAACACTTTAAACCCTTTCACGCGCTTACCTATAAGATCCTCCAGCACCACATGAGTTCAAATTGTGATTTGTTGACTTTCAATATGTGTTTTCATCCGTGATTGTTTATTTGTTCTTTGGCCAAAGGTGTATGATGGTTGGGATCGGAGTGCCCCTCTCCTTCTCATTCACTGCGGTAACCAGATGCCTGAACCATCTTTTGTCATCTCAACGGGAAATGTTCTATCGGTTGCACTGGTGGCAGATGGAACTATCAGTGGTCGTGGATTTAAGGCCAACTACACACGGGTTAGCAATTCCAACCACACACATATGGTTCTTGTTCATGCTCCCGACTCGGAAATCATGTTGTTGGAACAATCCGGAAAAATCAAAAATCAATGAGGGGATAATTTTCTAATTGAACGCAAAACGGGGTTGTCGTTGTACTGCGCTGCAATCAAATGGTTTGCCATGAGCAGTTGGTACCTACTGAGGTGGACCGAAGACTGGGATTTAAAAGTAAACTGAATTTGAGAAACACATCGCAAGATAGAGGTCCACAATGGTCAAACGTTTAAGAAGGTTAACAACAGTTTAGTCAGCAATCAATTGCATCGTCAGAGACACTGAATGGATCATTGAGCTTGTTAAGAGCAGCACGATTGGTGAAATCGACCGCAATTCGAGTGTTTTCAACGAGGTATTTTGTTTTTTATTGTAGGCCTACGCATAGTCGAAGCATCTTTGTGACTGCAAGGAAAATGTGGAGAAAATATCTCAGCTCTGCTCTTCTGCTGGTTCCATGGTCGGATCAGATCGTGGATGTCAAATCATTCTGTATAATGTGTAACATCTCAGCCCGAATCTGTGAATGCGAGGCAAACTGATTTTGTTGACATGCTATAGAATTTGTCACGGGCCATATCCCCCTGAACACGAAGAGGCTAGCAGCACATCTTCGTGTGTATTACCAAACTGTATAGAGCACTTTGGTCACTTTTCGTGGCGGTGGAGAGACACGCATTTAGTTAATCGGCAATGTTTTCGCCAATTTTCAGGCATGTGGGGCAAGGTTGACAATGCAGCAAGGTCAATCCGGTACACTGACTTCACCAAACTTTCCATTCTACTTCAACAAAGGAGCAAACTGCAGCTGGATAATAGTCGGAGACAAGGATGGTAAAGATAATATAGACTTTAATATGAACCGTTGCGCCCGTATTCAGCTCTTAGCACCCCAAAGATAAAGAAACGGATCAATAAAGATGAAAAATATTTTTTGCCAAGAGAAATAAAGCAATCAACTTCTTCTCTCATTGCAATTACTTTTCAAATGGAACTAACAGATGAGGGTGCTCGTAAACGAGTAAACCGTGCGTGGGCCAAACGCTAACCCTGCCGTTCCAGTCCAAGTTTGCTTCCATTTCACAACTTCTCAACAACAGGAAAGCCTTGTTGCAGATGTTTCAACTTTGTAGATGTTTCAAATTTGAAGAAAATGTTGCTGTGGAATTCTGTTTCTGGCATGATTTGCTGGTGAATTCTGCAATGCATATCTGAAACTAATCGTGCAAAACAACGATATCGATAGTTAGAACTGAATATTCTATTCCGTTTTTGTTCTTCACTTTTAGTGGAATAGAATTGGTTTCCGAATTGAGCTTTCAAACATTTTCTCACATCCAGTTACAAAATTGTTAGTAGCTTATTTGCGACTGACAGCAAGTTTATCGGAGATGGTGCAGGATATGAGCACCGAAAACGTTTATATGCAATTGAGATATAATAATAGAAGTGGGATCTTGATTTTTTGGGGTCCAGCTCGACTCAATAACCATGTCGGTTACGAGTAAAATTTTAGCTGCATTGGGCAGATTTTCAACAGAGGGAAGAATGCCTGAAACAATGCTTTTCTCTGTCTGCTCTGATGTTCATCAAATTTTGAGTAATTTCTCTCGCATCATGACGATTTTTTATAGCTTTGGCACACAGTGAACGACAAGAAAAAAAAAAACAATGTGCCTCAAAGAGAAGTTCCATGCATGGTATGGTCTCACGTCGAATTGTACCTACACTTCGCAGAGAGTGCATGGAGCAATACAAAGTGTGCTGAAAACGGCACTTAGATATATCTAAATAGCTAGAGGAGTCCTTATTCGACGATTCCGAATTCGTCGAGTTCTCGGAACTCCCCTGCCTGCCTCGTCACTGGCCTTTGCAAACGCAAAGGCCAGTGACGATTGAAATTGCGTAGACAAAAACAGAGTCTGAGTAATTTTATTATTCGCGTTTTTAAAGTGCTGCCGCGAGCCAACAAGTTTTTTGGACAGATTTAATGTTCTATTTTTGAGTATTTTGCTCAATTTCAATCAATTTACTTATTTTAGTTTATTTTAGCTGTTCTGCAAATTTTGTTGGCATTTTAATTGTTACGACCCACTAGTCTAATTTGCCACATGAAACAGGGGGTGTACGAAAGAGCATGTAGCTCTTCTGCAGATTATGTACCTACCTATTTCAGTCACGGCGCAGGTCTTGGATGAGCTGGTTAAAGTGAGTGTTCATTACGATTGGCTGGATATTTAACTGTAAATCAACTTTCGATGTGCATGTTGGCTAGCCAGTAATCGAGTTTCAACAGGGCCTGATGAGGTTCAACGCCTTGCAGCACGAATGTCACAATGTTTTGCAGCACATGTTATGTCTTTGATTTTAAATCGCGACTGGGATTGTAACGACTCCTGTGTTCGAAGATTTTGACGAAAATGCAATGGTGTCGTTATGTACGCCTCGTACAACACAGGAATTATAGCCTTCTGCTAGTTTTTATTTCGCTGTGGTTTGAATTCAAGAACTTGTTTCGCTACAATTATAAAAAGGGACGCAGAACGCTGATTTTTTGAATTTCAATCCGCGGAATGTTGCATAAGTTTACTTGATCTCTGCATGTTGTTGTTTGAGCCGCGAAAACAATCTACGGTACGGTAAATTTCAAGCAACATGGTGACAGGTATGCGTTTGGTTAATTTCCGATTGAATGAATCCGTTAATTTCCGATTGATGTTTTTCCGTTAAAAAATTCATCACCTCGAATGTAAGCCAAAATCTAAAAATTCCTTCCCACCAAATTATGTGTCAAATTAATGGTTTCAATGGCAAAACATTTTTACCACTTTCAAAGATGACCGGGTCACAATAACGTTCACACATCTGGATATCGTCAACCTGATGTCAAATAGCAGTCACCTGAACTGTACTCTGGACTACGTTGAAGTTCTCGACGGTGAGACCTTCGATTCTCCATCGTTGGGGAAATTCTGCCTCCGAAAGGTACCGACACCGATAACATCGAGCGGTCCTGTCGTCCTGGTAAGGCTGGTGACAGAATACGGGATTGGAACAGGTTTCAAAGCTGACTATACCGTTTCCAGAACAGGTGTGTACAGTTGAATTTGTCGTCTCTTGTCTGGATGGATAATTTATAGTTTCCCGCCCGCTCTTGACCAACAAAGTTTGGCACTTATTTTTTTCTAATTGATCGCTATATTGGACAGCAGCAGCATCGCTTGAAAACCACAGTATGAGGATTGGGGATGCCTGAAGTGAGCAAGTGAGCATTCGCAGAACGTGACTACTGTAAAGGTGATAATATTGTCCGTTACGCTGCGTGAATGTGTTGTCATTTTCAAAAAATACCTTGGAATTTTCTTCAATAAATGTGTTGTCGAAAGCTGGGAAGCCATATCAGACTTAAACTAAAGGATATTGGTCTTCCAGGTATACTCATCGTCCTCTCAGCATGGATTGCTACATAATAATTTATTTATTTATTTATTTATTCATTTAATTTATTTATTTAAACAACAAAAACAGTGACACGATCGGCACTGCAAACAAAAACACCACACACAGGTACACACAAAAAAAAAAGAAAAAATGTGAAGTTAAAAATGTTACGCACAAGATAGTCAACGGTCAAAAACTTTACATCAACTGTGAACATTTGAGTTGGTGCGGGAGATTCGTGTCATGGAATTTGAAATCAGTGGGGCATTCTTTGGAAGGCTGTTCCACTTCAGAATGGTTGATGGAAAAAAAGAATTAGCGTGGGTCGAATGCCTAGCCAGTGGGTGATAGAAACTATAAGACCATTGTCCAGACGGCGCTGGGTAGATTTTAATGTGTTGCACGGGGGAATAGATAAATCATATGAACCTGTGAGGATGTGTTTGTTTCATTTCGGCTTTGGGCTCACGCACTCGCAGTATTTCTTCACCGATTTTGAACTTGCCTCTTGAAATCTGTTGTATCCACGAGCTCAATCTGTTTCAAACTTTCTTCCATCATTTTTTTTTTGTTTCATTTCCTTCTCATCTTTCTCATCTTTTAGCATGTGGAGCTCGTTTGTCCTCTGAGCATGGCTACTTTGCTTCGCCTGGTTATCCTGGCAACTACCCACCCGACGTGGAATGCATTTGGGTGATTTCTCCTGGTAATGGTTAGTAATAAATCGGTTTATATTTTTCTGGACGAGCGCGCGATTCGTGTGTGCGACATTCAGACTGTGGTTCATATTTTCCGAACGCGTACCAGCACACAGGTATACGTAAAAAGAAAAGACTTGGATTCCATCGATTGAGAATCGGGCTCAGAATGACGGAAAAGGCAAAAAAAGTGTTTTTAAGAAAAGTCCGTCACATTTTCCCCCAGTCTTTATTTCGAGGCTGTTGATTTTTCAAACCAGGCCGAAAATATGGTATTTTCATTGCTTCGTTAGTGCCAGTATTGCGGGGAGAGATTAATAATTTGAGTTGTGTTCGTAAGTTAAGCCCCGGCGCAGGCGCAGATCCCGACAAAGACGGTTTGACAAAACGTAATTTGGTTTGCGCACTTTTTGATATTTTTGTTTTAAAACGAAAAAGGTTTTTTTATTTAAATTTTGTTGCAGATGTTTCGCCAAAACAAATAGGTTTTTAATTATGAGTAATGTCTTTCTTTACCACATGGTATCCAAAAAAACTGTAATAAAATGGAATTATAGAAACCACCTTTCATGAAGATCGATGAAAACTGAAGATGAATAACGAAGAACTGAAAATGAAATGAAGATCGAAAGGTCTAAAAAACCTCTGGTGCTCATTAATTCCGAGTGGTTTTGAAAAACAACTTCCAAATGCCATCTTTTAGTCTTATAGTTTTTCTTATCGTTTTTCTCAAAGTTTAACTTAACACTTGTCTCCGCCAATCAAAATCTATTTCGTTCAATAATAATGCTCATCCAAGAATAGTGTGAAAGATCGGTAATGGCAATGAATGTCGAGAATTACAATTTGGCTAGTTCCGAAACCAAGAAAGATTGTAGGTATTGACATGTTCAATTTGAAAGCAAACAGGGCTCTGTTTCTCCGAAAACGGAATTAGAGTTAGTGCCCACCTAGGATTGGGAAGCTAGCATATTTCAGCCTAATCCGTTCAATCCTGGAATATGCTGTTCCAATTTTGTGAAGTGGCCAGATTTCAAATCTAGACAAGACACAGCGTAAGGCTGCCCGTTTCGAGATTTACAGACGAGAAAGCAGCGTTTATCTCAGATAAGCTTCCTTGGAATGGGACTCTGTCCGATCAAGAGAGAGGCTAAGCGTTTGACATGTCTTTTCCTCGTCCTTACAGCTGCGTTGGGGATTGGAATGGATTGTTCGGGTATCTGGGTTTGTCTTTATTTTAGTCGCATAAAGACGGTAATTATAAGCTCTGCTTACACACCTTTAAAAAGGACATTGGCATGCACTCCTTCTTGGGTTGGACTATCCCGGAGTGTAGTGTAACCTACCTCAGGAAGTGTTTGACTTAATAGTTAATGTCCCTGTCTTGCAGCGGCGACTTCGAGATTTCCATTGCTCGAATTAGCTTCATAGCTCTAAAGTGCCAGTGATAAAGCATATGGTCTGAACCGAAATACGTTATACGAATATTCCAGCACAACGTGCGTAATTTGTTGCAAAATGCTTTTTGTTGATTCCAATATTTTTTCTTTCTCTTTTTATTCGCCTTTGAACATGTGGTTTTTGTCTGTACGAGTATATCGAAAGGAGGAATCTCCAAAATATAGAAATAAATCAATCAATCAATCAATCAACGCTGTTTTAATAATTTTATTTGCAGGTAATTCTATTCAGGTGAATTTCCTGCATTTCGAGTTGGAGGAAGAGGAGTTTTGCAACACCGTGTTCATCGAGCTGCGGGAGGTGAGCGGAGAT
>JASGXE010005498.1:0-22507 GCA_030068105.1 Sinentomon sp. SZTP_YWyxl
TTGCCCTATTTGGGGGGGAATACACGTATTGGTAATTTTTGAATTTACCCGCTTTACATTTCGGGTTGATGCGGCTGATTAAATTCACAAATTGCATTCAAAGAAAGTTTAATGAAGTCGCCTCCGGCGGAAATAATTGTGCCAATTTGGGAATCTCCTCTCTGCTGGACCAATAAATTCATATAATATTGACTGGATATGAATGTACAGAGTATGCAGACGTACAGTGGGGGTAATTGTTAAAGTTGTCAATAGTTTCGCCAAAAACGAACACGTAAAGAATGAAATTCTGCAATGTTACAGTACCACACTTGTCCGGTGATTGTACCAAATTTGGCGGACCTATAAATTTTGGTCCAAAAGATGATGGGTGTTTCTGAAATTGAATTTAATTTGAATATTTTGGGAGTTTCCTTCGTCAAGTGTGCACACCCAGGAAAAAGTGTTATATGCAGAGTTAAATTTTACAAAGATTGGCATAATGCAAACAGTAACAAAAATAGTAAAAACACACATTGTTAGCCACTCTTCGTTTTTCACATGTGTTCACATTCTATATGAACAAAAAATGTTGAGTGACATTTTGTCGTCCGATGATTTCTGGGGCACTCACCGAAAAAAATACGTGGAACCCTGCACTCTAAATTTCGACACGACAACTTTGGCAAAAACTAAGCGTAAAACAAATTGCAAAACAAAGAAAAGTCCTCACTCAAAGAAAAGTCCTAAATTACATGCAAAAATTCCATGAAATTGAGTCCTAAAATTGAGTCCTAAAATTGAGTCCTAAAATTGAGTCCTAAAATTGAGTCCTAAAATTGAGTTCTAAATTCAAATAAACTTTCATGAGAACATTTTGCTGTTTCAATATGCATGTTATTTTAGGTTTTTTCTTTATTTTGCATTTTTGCAGCATTCACTGCCACTTATGGTAAATAATTTCTTCGTATGGTACGTGCTCCATAAAGAGAGTGGCACTCGTACCACCGCATCCCCAAAAGGTTCTTTTTAATCCCTGACACTTATGGATTTTGCCTTCCCCAAAGCTGTGTCGAAATTTGCACGGTGCATACACGGTCCCATGTTTTTTCGGAGTTTTACCAGACGTCACCGGACGACACGAACGATACTAGAACGGGTCATCCTCCTGGAACTACCCTTAATTTTACTACGAAACTATTCTAAAACATGGGCCCATTTTATAATATGTAATTTCATTCAGATCTTTATTCAGCCTGCCATTCAAATACTCGTATATCATATTTTTTCTCGTTTGAAGAGAAAATTATCCTTTTCAATATTTGATTTGCGAATGAGTTAACGCGTGCTAAAACGGAGCTGTTATCATCGCTCTAGGTGGCCATTGGATCACATCATTCGCTTTCCTTTCAGCTAGCAAAGGGTTGCATGAGCTCGGCGGCATGTGTCCTATGAGCATACAAAACACCCTGGTTTTTTGACTGATGGAAGGGTAAAAATGAAGAGTCTACGGGGCATAATTTGACTTGTCAATATTTAATAACCCCCGGTGAAAACTCACAATGGCTTGAGGTGGCACGTTCCGCAGCATCACATGTGGACACTGTCTGAGCTACAGGTGATTGAAATCATACCAAGCTGTTTCAAAAGCATCAAGCATTGGACCGGCCCATTTCAACTGTTGACAATGGGCCAGAATGCTTCAGAACGTGCGTTATTCTCCGGTGAAAATCGAGTTGCAGCGGGCGCACAATGCATGATTTGGAGAGGTGGCAAAAAATGTCGACTTGCCAGGGGTGTAATTGACCCCACGCTGTCAAATTGGGGGCTGCTGTCGACCAAACATGTTGAGTGAGTTTAAAACGTTGTTTTTTCTGTCCGTTGTTGGGCTCACGCGCAGTGAGAGAAAACATGGCCAAATCGGGCTGATTTTTTTCAATTCGGTGGCGCTGCCCAATTTACAGAAAGGCGCAACAAAAATGAGTCCCGTTATGCTCTGGAAAAACGTTAAAGTCTGGAAAAGAGGCAATGCGTCAAGGGATGAATTTCGATTAGGAAATTATATGCTTTTACTTTCAGGCTGCTACGACTGAAATATACACTGCTGGTCAAAAGCCTTCGAACATAAGCGTCATGTTTAACTCAGGCGCCATATTTGAATCAATGGCTGCATGCGTCGCAAAACATCATGACACTCGTGTACGGCGTGAAGTTGCACCAAGACCTGTTGAAAATAGATGGCCCCTATGTTAACCAATACTTCAAAATATTGCCTATGTTCGAGGACTTTTGATGAGCTCCGTATTTTACGCCAGGTTCCAAGAGGCATATAGGGTCCGTTTGGAATGGGTCTGATTTCGAAGAAATTTTGAAAATGTGCAGTTCATTTTGCGCACAAAATTGTGGGCCTAATATCTTCCAAAAAGGGAATTTTATCCACAGGAGGGACCCCAGCCCCCTGAGTCCTGTTTATAACGCAGGGGGCTGGGACCCACCAATGTTTACGATGAGCGAAGTTGACTCCTCATTTTTGTTTTTTAACTGGATTTCCACAAAATTTGAGTTCTCGCTCTTTTTTCGAGCTTTACCTTGCTTTACAATGTGGTTTACAGAAAATTAAAGCGTGTTCAAAATGCGAGTTGAAGTTTACTATGTCAGGGTCCCAAGTTTTTTTTTTCGGGGAATATTCCCACAAGTCATCGGAAGTCAAAACGTGAATTGACATTTTAGTCGATAAGAATTATTGCTCCATCAGGAGCTGTCCACGGGGTTTGTCAAACTCCGTTCAGGAGACTGTGTATTTCACTCATTTACAAAAGCCGAAATTGCGCTGAATAAATTGACGAACTTACCTTGATGGCCCGTTTTCAATTCAGGAACTATATGTTCTGCAGTCTTTCATTTGCAACTATGGTTCACTGTTGAGTTCAGGACGCACTGCAAAAAAAGGTCTGCATCACTTCCAAACCCTTTCCTCCTACGTCCCATCTGCGATAACTTCAACGGTTCGGACCAAAACCGCCTGACATTTCGGCCGTTAACGTTTCTGTTCCACTGACGTATATTTATTTAGCCCCCTCCTGCTCAGAATTAGACCCAATAAAACCCTTTTCTTGTGCCTGTTTGACATTGGATTGATCGACACATACTCGTATGCAGTTTTTAAAGTTTTTATTGGTGATTCCTTTCATACCAGAAACAAATGAGATCGTTGACAGGACTTTGAATTGGCATTGTGATAATTCGTCTGTCAGTTTAGGGCCTGAATGGCGATAAACGGTCTCCGCAGCTCCGAGGCCTGGCAAAAAGGGTTGTGTCCGATTCAGTATTTTCTATTTTCTTGGTGCACAAGGGCAGCAGCTGTTGATCCGATCCAGTGTGGCAACGCCTGTATCGATGCAAATCGCAAATCAGATGTGGTAGAAGCCAGCCCCCACAAACGCACAGTGTGGTCGAAATCATCATACTGAAAGATGAAGTGAACGTTTTGGAATATCCTGCTATTTGGACATACCAAAACATTTTGGATCCTCTTATCATGCTGCTCGCAAGTCGCATGATCGTATGATAACAGGATCTTTTGAACGCGGCAGAAGTGTTATAGGTCTATTGAAGGAACTTGATTTAACCCGCTCTCTTGTCACAGCGATGTCGAGAGCGCAGAATTAAGTTGCTGACGGTGGGGACACGATGTCCAGGTATAGCGTTATGTCCGATATAGCGCTATACCTGAACATCGTGTCTCCACCGTGAGTGATATTGTTGCATATTCCTTTCCCTCAATACCAACGAACTATTCCATTTAACTTAATCAGCGTTAAACTTAACTTAACTAAACTTAACTTAACTTAATTAATCTTAACTAAACTTAACTAAACTAAACTTAACTTATGCCCGGTTCTTCCAAGCGTGGTTAACTTTAACCAGTGGTTAACTTCAACTTAACCAAGGGTTAACTCTTTGTTTTGTTCTTTTGGTCGTTAACCAGAGGTTATCTCTCTGCCGTAGTTAAAGTTAACCACTGGTTAAGGACTTAACCAGTGGTTATCTTTTGCGTTCTTTTGACTTGTTTTTTGCCGTTAACCACTGGTTAAATTGAGATAACCATGGTTAAAGTTAACCCGCCGAAATCGGCGGGTTAAGATGGTGCGACAAACGCAAAATGTCGACAAAAATCCACGGTAATCGCTGTTCATTTATGCGTATTGGCTGGCAGCAAAGCATTCGCGATTTAAATGGGAAGCAGGTTATGGACCCGCCAAGAAAAAGTGAACAGGAATGAAATGATCGCATTTTCAAAAACAAAGAAAAATGTTTCGGAGTTGAAAAAATAACACACGTCGAAAACGGAATCCAACCAGAGACAGAGATTGCTCGTCCAACACGAAATTGTAACGAAAACGTCAAACTCAAAAGTTGCCAAACAAAAACTGTTGCCATGGAAACGACATGCGACATCAAGTGTAGCTTCATAAATTGTTTCGTTGCGGCGAAATGGAGCTCAAATTGAAGAAAAAAGATGTGGAACGGAGCGCTGGGGGTTCTCATTATTCGGGAGAATGCTCTTAAACGGTGAATCCTTTCGGCGCTATCCTTTGGAATCCCTTGCAAAAAATAAGGAAAACACCGTTACCCCGCGTTATCACTCAACTTGGGCACTGAGCGAAATGAAGGCAGCTCAAAGTAAACAAAAAGTCAGCTGCTTCTCGTACCCGGTGTATCTCGGCGAATGAGCTTTTCTTTTCCTGCCATGTCACAAAAGACTGAAAACGAGAAAATGTGGTCAGTGGTTTTTACTTTTTGCAAAAAAGCCCAGAAAGAAAATAGGAACGTCATTTCAGTTTTTTCGCAGGAAGGGCATTCTTCAGCAAAGTCTGAGCGCAACACAGTCGGCCATCTAGGGGATGAGCCCCCATAGATTCCCGCGGAGAGATTGGATTCGTGTGGCGGAGTTCCATTGGGTTTCCAAAGAGGCAGACCCCCTGGCGGTGAGTCTCGAGAGCGAAGCCAAAGCTCGCTGTCAAAACGTTTGCTATTTTTGGGTTCATTAGGTATTTGGTGTTTCAGGGACCAAATTTCCCACCACCGTGAGACAAGGCGGGGACAAAGCGATCCACTGTGGGCATCGATTGGCAAGGGGCCGCTTCCCCCAACTCCGGTTAGGTAAATGTCTTGACTGGCAGACAAAAAAGAAATTTTAAAGGATCTTTGTTGGGGGAGGGATGCCTGGAGTTCCCAAACGCTTGCGCGCAACGCTTCCCCTGACTTTCATTCCTTTTTGAGCCATGCCATTCCCCATGAAAATGTTAGGGAATGTCGATCCATGAACCCTCAATTCGAGCACTGAGAGGGAAACAAGGGTGCAGAGATAATACAAGACAGGTGGAAACAATCCATGGAATGGAATGAGCGAAACGCATTCTTGTTCCAAGATGCGAATCTTCGAGAACAGGGATCGGGGGACTGGGATAGAACGGCTGGACTGAGGCAAGACTTTTTGTTGGCACTGCACCAGAGTCCACTTCGCAATCCAATTTACAGTCGTCGATTTCAAAGTTGTTGGCAAAAGCTCCCATTTCTCTCGTGAAAATCTGTTGAAACAATAATTTCATGAAGAGAATTGCCAATTTTGAAAATAATCAGAAACCTGCCGACAAATGGAACCTTTTTGCGGACTCTCTGCAGGTGCTCTCTGAAATATTTGCCATAACAAACCTCCGGCGAAATGGGCAGCACCAAGAATGTTTTCCCCGAAATGTTGTTTTCCCACTCGCCAAAATTTGCAAAATGGGTAATAGGTATGTAGGCCTACATATCCCGAAAAGGCACAGTCGGTGCAGAGGTTGTGTTTTTTGAAAAATCACCGGACAACCGGAGGCTGTTTGAAATTTCCCTGTCCTGACCTATTTTTCCTCATTCCGAATGTATTGTTCCCTTTTTATACCCAGTCGGGACTTTTTTGATGTGATTCGATGGAAAAGTGCCCATAAACCGAAAGATTGACAAATCTTGTCAATCTTTCGGTTTATGAGCACTTTTCCATCGAACCACATCAAAAGCGTCCCGACTGGGTAAAAAAGGGAACTATACATTCAGAATGAGGAAAAATAGATCAGAACAGGGAAACTTCAAACATATTTTTCAAACAAATTTCAAAAGATACCTTTATGCCTGCCTATGCTGTCGAGACACACGAAGAAGTTTTCCGAAATTTGCTTTTAGTTTTAATCCCAGCACACTTCAAAGTCGGGACAAGCAACCCAAAGGAGAGACATAACTCATGGTCCTGCAAATAAAAATTTGAACAAACGAATTGCTCAGGGGGGCCTTATTCAATTAGCCCTCCTAACTTAGGAGCCCTCCTACGCCAAGTTAGGAGGAGCATTCGGTATTCAATTGCGTCTCCTAAGTTAGGAGGCCTCCTACTTTAGTAGGACGTTAGTCGGGCTCCTAAAATCGCTCAATTCATTTATGTTGTAATGCCAGGAGAGTCTTAGGAGAGCCTCGGGGCTCTACTAACCTCCTCCTAAGGTGGAAACATGCATGTATCGTGGTGTTTTTCAGCGGTTGAACCATCGCGAGGCAATGATTGAGGAAATTATTTTTCTGGCAAAATAAAACATTACGGAATTTTAATTTTCAATTAATAAAAATGAATTAGGCTTAAAATTAATTTTATTAATTTTTAACGCATTCATTTATTTTTATAAATTTTTAATTTTTATTTTAAAAAAAATTTAATTTCATGTTTTTAAAATTTTTTATTTTTTTATCTTTTTTGAAATGTTTTTGAATTTTTTATTTTAATTTTTTTTAATCAAATATTTTTTAAATTTTTTTTAAATTTTTTATTTTTTCAGATTTTATTTTTGTAAATTTGAATCAAAATTTTTAAAAATAAATTAATTAATTTTTAATTTAAATTAATTAATAAATTTTTTATTAAAATTTTTTATTTATTTTAAAAAAATAATTAAATAATTAATTTTTAATTTTACGGAAAGAATATTACAAAATGTTTATTTTTCTGACAAAATAGAATATTACGGAAGCGAAGAAGGCTCATTAATAAAAATGAAAAAACAGAGTTTATTCTCGACCTGCCGATTTCATTCCCCACCCGCCAATCGCGATTTGCTCTGCCAATCGGCGCCACTCCGGAATATCCACAATCATGTTGCGAATGCGTCAAGCAATGTACCCACACTGTTCGAACAGAACATGGACATGATCCGCCAAACCGATCAGGTACAAGGCCCGCCAAAAGTCATCGAACAAAATCTAACAATATAATACAAGGGCCGCCAAAAGTCATGGAACAAAATGTGACAAAAATACAAGGGCCGCTAAAAAGCTATCGAACAAAATCTGGCAAAAAATAGAAGGGCCGCCAAAAGTTATCGAACAAGACCAGAAAGTACAAGGCCCGCTAAAAGTCATCGAACGACAATCGGTAAATTGTACAAGGGCCACCAAAAGTCCTCGAACGAATCCGGCAAATTCTGCAAAGACCGCCAAAAGCCATCGAATCAAATGAAAGCACAAGGATCGCCGAAAAGATGCCATGGATAGAGAATCGGAACACCTCCGGTCGACCGCGGACCAGCACGCAGACACCTGCGGTGGACTTCGGAGTGGCATATCTTAGCGCTGGGGAACAAAATTAAAAACTCAATTTCCAGGTGCATCGCAAACCTTGCACTTTGAGATGCCCTGATTTGCTCATCGCGACTTACTTTAGTTTAATGGCTAGATTTTGAAAATTCGAGAAAAAAACACTCGATCCAAAAAATATTCGAACTTTTAACCACAACAAAAATACCTATGCATTCGGACAAATATTCATTCTGACAGAGACCATAAACCCAAATGCAATTCAAACTAAAAGCCAAGCTAAATATCGTTAACAAAACAACAATCGGTCGAAAATTCATTCGAGCCAAACATTCAATTCGCTTCTCCTATCCGAAAAATGTTAGGGTAGAACAGCGAGAAAAACTTGACGGAGAACAGTGGAAAGAATTGATTTGAATCTGGTCAACACAACACCACTTCACCACTTACGAGGATATTAATAGACTTAACAAGATTCGTACGCAAAACAATTTAACGCCAGGTCAACCACCCAGCTGCTTTTCGCAGCGATGCCACTGGACAAAGATACAGACAGGAAAAATTCGTTCAAACCAACATAAGTCGGTATCCTAGCAACGGAAAATAAGTTTACAGGAAAGTTCCAATTGTCAATGTTGCATAAATTTACCCTGCCGTCAAACACGAATGAAATCTCATCAACAGAACTTTTGGCCACTACTCTGTTTCATTACGCAAAAAAATAATATTGAAACAATCCAGAATCCAGTCGTTGTGACGATGACTTGATGAGATCGCCACCTTGTTTTTTAAATGGGTTTTTATAAGCGAAGGGAACAGTGAAGAAATTTTGAAATGATTGCAATGAAGTGAGAGGCAAGATGCGTTTGAAAGCAGATGGTTTTCGCCATTTCCGCTTTGCCACACAAACAATGCAGCAAGGTGCACGCCGTCCTATCTATAGAAGGCTCCAACCGCTAGTTGGACTTTAGGAGCCCGAATTGAATAGCTCCTAAAATTCGTTAATCGGACTCCTTGATGGCTCCTAAATCGGCCTACTAACTTAGGAGGGCTCCTAAGTTAGGAGGCCTAATTGAATAAGGCCGGTCGGCACTGAAGAAAAATGAAATCGCGGGAGAAAGTTTATGATTCGATTACGTTTCGAAAAATTTTCGCCCAATGCCAGTATCGAACCGAGGACCTCTGACATCGTAGTCGAACGCGCTATCGATTGCGCCACCGAGGCTCCTCGGGAATTTGATTCTAAAACATCGCTGTTATTCTACTGCATGAAATGGCGGAAGGGAAGGAGCCAGCTGTTAATCTATGGTTAAATGTTGCCTAACCAGTGGTTTGCAAACCTGAGGTTGGAAAATGCCAAAAGAACAGAAACAGAAATTAATCCTTTGTTATATTTAACCAGTGGTTAACAAACCAGTGGTTAACTCAAAGTTAACTACGCTTGGAAGAACTGGGCATTAATCAGTTAAACTTCATCAGCGAAAAGAACAGATATCGCCTTGGACAAATTAAAGGGAGCTAAGTGAAAACAGAAAAATGAAAAATATTGTTGAGCAACAATGGGTTTTAAATGGAAAATCGCAGGAGTAGAAATTAAAGTTTCTGTCGCTTAGCTCCCTTTAATTTGTCCACGGCGATATAAGAGCCTTGCACTCACCATGGTCCGGTTTGCAGTACCATTTTTTTATTTTATTTTTTTTTTATATAAGGATTTTTAATTCCTTTTCCCCCGCACTATTTATAGAGATTGGAATTCTCTTCCCTCTGCACTCCCCATGCATAAAAACCACGGAATGGTCGAAATCATCACACGGAAAGCTGAAGAAAATGTTTTGGAATGCTCTGATTTAAGGCCCAACAGTTACACGAGGCCATTTTGACATTTCAGCTGTAGGTAATTTTCTCTGCGAGCTAAGCAAATGTGCCAAAAGGGGTCACATGCGATGATACAAAAGGAAATCAGAGGAAAAGGTTTCCTGAAATGAACAAAATTGAGATGTATAAATTGCTGAGAGAAATAGATTGTTTTGTCTAATCACGGAAACAATGATGGCTCCCAGACAGAGTTGAATGGGCCTATACATCTGATGCAAAATTCATTTCCTTTTATGCTGTGCGGGTTGCGTTCTTTAAGAAGAATGCCATTGTTTTCTCTCGATGTCAGCTGGAATTCAGAGGGAATTCCCCGGCGAATTTTTTCTCCTGGAGAATAGTGTGTCGAACACCCGAAAATTTCGATCCAATTTTCCGAAACCTAAACGCCGGCAGCCGTTGGCGAAGTCATAATTCGGCGTCGTTCAGAATGGATTTACGTATGGTCTCAGACGTGT
Source organism: Sinentomon sp. SZTP_YWyxl (assembly GCA_030068105.1). Lineage (NCBI taxonomy): Eukaryota > Metazoa > Arthropoda > Protura > Sinentomata > Sinentomidae > Sinentomon > Sinentomon sp. SZTP_YWyxl. The sequence goes on from JASGXE010005498.1 coordinate 9,924, forward strand.
TGCTTGATGATTCAGGTTGTGTCAATCATTGCGTTTGCCAACTTTTCCGAGAAGACGTGCAAAAATCAGACGTATCATTTAACTCTGTTGTGCCGACATGGGCAACAGCGGTATAGTGCGAGGGTTCCAATTCTGAGTCCCCGGCCGCGTTTTTACAAACCCTGCCGCGACTTTCGATGGCGGAGAACGAGCCAAGCGAAAACGGACCCATGCACGGCAGAGGATGGGTCTATTTTTGTCGCGCAATGTGTTGGCAAAATTGACGGGATTCATACGAGGGGCACCCTGCATTGATGGCCAACACGTTCTCGTATATGCCATGCGTGCCCGACTCTGGTCAAAAATTGCTTGAATTCCTGACAACTTTTCCAATGTCAAAGGGTTGTCATTTTCACAGCAGGCAAGAGAAAGGCCCTGAATTTGTCGGACCGCAGCCGAGAAAATTGAGTTCTGATTTCTGCCGATCGTAAAATTATCCCGAAATGCCTTTGTTTGTGTTCATAAAGCTTCCGCTTTGTGGGCCTAATAACGGGGTTGATGCAAAAAGCGATAATGTCGTTAAGGGTTTTTTTTGGCCTGAAGTCGGCTCGATTATTCTAGCTTCAGCAGGGATTTCATGATAAAAGAATCCAGTTGCCCTTCCATCTTTTTGTGAGGAAAGTCAGGGAGAAAATAGGGAATTATTCAGCGTCAAACAGGCTATGCTCTCACACACCCCTTTATTGACTGATCAGGTTACAATGGCCTGGTTCTAACGTTGCTCCTAAAACCTGTCATTTTAATCCTGCTGAGAGTGATAATATTGTGAAAGGTTTTTGGCAAATTTTAACGGATTTGGGAGTGAGGGAAGAGTTTTTTGCAATGTTGCATGTGCGCAAGTTTATAAGACTTCCTGATTTTAGATCTTTTGATTATCACGGATAAAAGTTTCGAATTTTTGGATTTTTTGACAGCGCAGATTTTTAATCGCGAAAGTGTGAAGGGTGCAATTTGTCTCTGTGGGATGTTTTTACGGAAAGTATTCTCTTCTTGGAGATAGATAGCTTTTCTGAAACCAAACTTTTTCACCCGAACAATCGAAAGTTGCATTGGGCCACATGCATGTTTGTAGCCCGAAACAATCAACATTGCAAATTGACCCAAATGCAAGTCTTGATGCAAAATGAGCCATTGCAAAATAAGTCGCGCTTCAAAACAAGCCATGATGCAAGACGAAAATCAAGCTATGATGAAAATGAGCCGTGATGCAAAATAAGCCATGATGCAAAACAAGCCATGATGCAAAATAAGTCATGATGCAAAATCAGCCATTGCAAAATAAGCAATGCAGCAAAATGAGCCTGATGATGCAAATTTAGTCATGATACAAAACAACCAACATGCAAAATAAGCCATGATGCAAAACAAGCCATGAATCGTTTGGAGACTGACAATATTTGCTGCAGGGTGTCAGTGGAAGAATGTCGGTAGGTACAGTGTCGTGAAATTTATTTTCGCGCACAGTTATTCGTGCGGGGAATGTGCTATGAAAGAAATTTTACATCGGCGAAGATTTTTCCATTGTCACAGCTGTGGCTATCACCAAAGCTATGATATTTTTGTATGCAATCAAATAAACCAAATTGCGTCCGTATAATGAGGTAATGAATGACATACACAATGTAAAATAGTAATGTTTGAATCTGTACATCGGCATCCGACTTCAAACCATAGAAATATACGGAGTGTTCAGTAATTGACGGGCCATAGGAGATTTTTGTCAGAATTTTAAAGCACGGGGCAATGTAATTTTCCATTTCGCATGCACCGCAAAACGCATTTCACGAAGGAATGCTTTTTGCAGCGCATGCCAGATGGGGAATTACCTAGCCCCGTGCTTTAAAATTCCGACAAAAATCTCCTATGGCCCGTCAATTACTGAAGACCGTGTATGCAAGACATCAGATAAGACTTACAGATCACTGCTTCAAACGCTTCAAGACGTCCAGGGTCCGATTTGAGATGGCCTGAACTGAAGCTTCAATTTGTCATGCCGATTGCAGAACCTGTGCAAAGTGACGATAACTTGACCAATTTTTCAGCAGGTCTGTTTGTCGGATGCGCACACAACAGGGCCGATCTTTCCCTTATTATATCCAGATGTTCGTCCTGCCTCCACAATCCTCCATTTCTTTTGTTCTCTTATGTCGAAGGCGAAGGTCGTTTGGAAAGCAGCGGGTGGTATAATGCGGGCTCCTTTGACGCTTTCGGCAAACCTGTCTGCTTTTGAGGTGACGGGAAACCTCTTCATATTTTATTGCTTTTCATCAGGTCGTACAGGGTGTCGCGAAAAAATGGTGCAAAATGGCACGCAGTACCAAAAAAGTGTCACCAGAAAATATGTGCTCCTCTCCCATTTGAGTGGTCGCTTGCTTCGTTCTGGAACAACTGCGATTTTGACCAAATGACCACCGTTGTTCTTTAAGGCAGCAGCGGTTTCTTCCGCCGGTCAGCGAATTCCCACCTGCGTGGGAGGTATATGCTTACTCTCGATCTCCCCGAGCTATGGGAACGAAGCCCCACCCAAATTGGAACCTTGCTCCATTTTGTACCCCCATACCCTAATGGGAGCTAAGCCCCCCTTTGTAATTACTCCCAAATGGGATCTAAGCTTCCTTTAGTTATCACCCAAATGGGATCTTTTGGCTTCCATTGTGATCATTCCCGAAAATGGGAACCAAGCTTCCTCATGTGATCCATCCCAAACTGGAGGAAATCCAAGCAATAGAATACTTGTCTACGCTCCCTTTTGTGATCCCTGCCGAGGGTTAGCAAGCTCCCTTTTCGGATCATTCCCATGTGGGAACTATGCTCCCTTTTGCGAGACCTCCCAACCGGGAGCCATAATCTTTTTGGGATTAAGCCATCAGTTGACCTTTTCACCGTCGGACGAAACAGCAGTTGCCTCATTTCAGTGATTTCCATCTGTTTGGTCGGTCGACAATCCTAATCTTTTTGAAATAGATCGTGGACCAGATAGGGTTTAACGGATTTTAAGGAATAGGTATACGTTACGAATAACGAGAATACAGGTATAGGTACCGACTTGATGACTACATACATCTCTACCAACAAGGTCTGACCCTGAGATGCCTTTGGGACATTCCTCGTTGGGCCAAAATCTGTGCCCTCTATCACTCATGCACACTCTGTTTGCATGACCTGGGACTGGGTCAGAGTAAAATGGCATCAAACGCGAAATCGTCCTGCATGTGGAAAAGCAGCTGTTAGCGCAATGACAAATGAGGGATTTTGATAGAAAACTCCGGACACTCTGGGTGGGAAAAATAGTGTTCTGCAAATGTTGGCGAAACTGGTTTCAATCTGCGGTCAAAGGAAATTCCGTTGAATGCAGAGTGGAGTTGGGCTACGATTGTGGGGCATTGTTCTCCTTGCGAGCCCAAGTTGTGCAACAAGGTTCATGCCGAGCCAGCGTCCGTACTGCTGTCAGCTCAAGATGCAAATGATGATGAGGAAGGGCGTTCCCTCACGATAACGACACATTGTTGGAAAATTCGGCTATGATCTCATTCACCTATCACCTTCGCGACTTCGGAGGGTGCGTTCTCATGGCGGTCCGTCACAGCGAAGATCGCTCCAACTCCAGGCTGAAATTCGAGAAAAAGAGCTCTTTATTGAGAGTTCTGTAGTTCAGTTTATGAAATTTTGGGTGTCGTATTTGTCTGTGATGTTCTTGAATTCAATGATTTGGAAACACCCTGCTTGTGTGTTTCTTCCATTACGGCCTTTGTGAAAATTTTGCGCAGGTACCCATGCATATACACCGCCAGAAAGCCTGTTCCCCTCTTCTCAAAGATGCTGCTCATTTCTGTCGGCTGAGCAGAATCCTTAACACAAAGGACAAGCCGGCCTCCTTAAGGACGCCTCCTTCAGATGAAACAATAGCGAGGGTCCGAACACAATGATAATATATGTATTTCTCTCCTGACACGCAACTCGCGTTAAACCACGGCTTGTCTGTCTGTCGGCACCGTTAGCAGTTTGGTAGTTCAGCGTGGTTTCCATCGATGTTGGATCGGGCCAGTGGCATCAGCCGGCCACCAGACGTGAGCCAACAAGGGCCCGAATGGCCCAATAGTTGCTCCTGGAGCCACAACATCCATTAATCTGCCAAAATGTTAAAAGGTGGAAAATAGATATAAATTTTAACGATTGAGTTTTTCAAATTTCGGAATTCTGCATCGCGCGTTCTCGGCGGCGGCGTTTGTAGTTGACTTGGCACACCATAGCCTTGTTATTGTGTAGGTATTGTTCGGATCAGAAATGTGTTTCTGGATTCAGCATACGCGCACGGTTCCTGTATATCCACCGCGGCCGAAGAACATGCTCGGGGCAATTGATGCCAGCACACAATTTGCCGGATGTTGAGTCCGAAAATTCGGCATCACCAGCATACGAATCACGGCAGAATCGGGAAATCTGCTGCAATAGCACACAGAGAAAGAAGCCATGCATGTGTTGTGCGGCTCTGGCATGGCCCAAAGATATGTTGAAGGTTTGGTCAAGTTTGGGAAGTTTTACTAAAAGCATCCACAAATCACGTCCGCGACCTTGGGACTTCCATGACAGAAGTCCTACTCCAACAGGTTGGTATCAGGTTCGCATGTCTGTTCTGCCACAAGGAAAGAAATGATACCTATAGTTTGATTGTTGAACCAACAATTGCATTTTCCAATTGACACCATACAATCAGCAGTATTGTTGAAATCAAATCAAATCGATTCATCCACTTCGGGCAGACAAATATTTTGTTTTTTTTCTGGTTGTTAACATTTTAAAACTGGCTATAGATCTGGATATGTGTTAGATCGCTTCGCAACCACAAACTTTGTATGGAAGGTATTTTGCCTTGAAAATTAAATTACGAAAAAAATTGGTTTGTTTTCGTCACAGCACAGTTTTACCCATTTTATTTCCCGCCTTGTCTTCCGCAACATTGCTCTACATTGTCTCCCATTATAACGTTTCAATGCTCTCAAACTTTTATACGAACACATCCCCACCCCATTGAGTCTCGACCAAAGATAAGCTTTTGGTTCTGTCATTTCCACCACAAGACAGCAAAGTTGTTCCAGTGTGGTTCGCGAAGTTGCGGTCTTTGCTGTAGGATTCGGACAACTGGAAACCCCCCAACAAAGCAATCAAGCACGTGTTGTCATTTAACAAGCGCGTGCATGTTCTCACCATATTCTTTGTGCTGTTACAGAAAGGTTCGGAGAAATAAAAGTTCCAGCTTGTATGCAACACATATTTGGCATGGATGACATCTGTAATTTCCGCACTGTCGAGGTCTCTTTTTGCTAAGTCGTTGTTCACCTGTTATTGTCTGCTCAAGGTATTTATTCTTGCACTGTACCTACATAGAAAGGCCAGGCCTGAAGTGTCTCCTCCTGTAACGAATTGCTTCAGTTTCAAACTGACCGTGGAATTAACTTCTCGACCTCAACTTAACCTGCACTTAAAAGCCGAGAATTAGCCCCGGAATGATACGCCACATTTAGGATATCGTTCTTGGCTCTTCACTTTCTCCCTCGGGAGCGAGAAGAATAGAGAATTTCCAGCGTGGAAAGAGAGAATTCCTGCTGAGTCAGTTTCAGAAGTTTAATTGCCTGGCAGCGCAGTGCTGGGGCATCCTTTTCAGTCGCACTGAAACTCCATTATTAAAGTTGACTGAAAGTTTTCTGCTGGGGAACCGCTGGTGCTTCTCTAGGAAGCCTGTGGTGTTTCTCCGTAGTTTTTGCTCGAGAGGACGATTCCTTGCAGTCTCCCATCAGCAGCAAGGAGGCAAAGATTGGACTTCATTCAAGTCTATTGGGTGGTCAAAAATAACACTCTAATTGCTTGAATATTGGTCACAATTCAACGGATTTCATCAACATCCGAGGTTCCTTGTGCACGTCAGAACTGAGGCCACTGGCATGTGATGAGAGAAAGAGGTCAGACAAACAAAAATAAAATTTTGTCAATTGACACGCTGAGTGACGTCCCCCATAAAAGTCGTCGCCGCCTCAACCATTCCGGCATTCGTCAAACACTGCAACTCAGGTATTACGAATCGATTGAGGTCGCACGGATTGTGCGCCAATAAATTTCTTCTTCAATTCTTGAATTGAATTTAAACAAGGTCTTGAATTGATGCATGGTAAAAGGAATTCAACATGTATATATTTAAATATAGATAAATTAACATAGATTTGGGTAACATTAATTTTTTGCATCCCAATCAATTTGGTTTTCGACGCAGGCGTTCTTGCGAGTCGCAACTGGTCCTCTTTGCAGATGATATCGCTCGAAGCCTTGACGCCGGAGTGCCTGTTGACGCAATCTTCCTAGATTTGACAAAAGCATTTGATCTGGTCTCACATGCCAAGCTTCTTGATAAGCTTGCACTTTTAGGCTTGCCATGCAGCATTATCGCCCTTGTTAAATCCTTTATAACCAACAGGTCCCAGAAAGTTAGACTTCAAGGTTCAAATTCCCTTTCAATTCCTGTTACATCCGGTGTCCCCCAAGGCAGTGTAATAGGCCCACTACTTTTCTTGATTTACATTAATGATATTGCAGAAAATGTCACGAGTTCAATTCGTATGTTTGCCGACGACGTTGTTCTATACAGGCAAGTCCACAATCAAAACGATTCCACTAGGCTGGCGGCTGATCTGTCTAGTATAAGCAGCTGGTGCGACAAGTGGGGCATGAAAATTAATGTAGGTAAATCCAAAGTCCTTCGCTTTGGTGGCCATGCGAACCACTTCCCTTATTCCGTTGGAGGTGTTCCCTTGGAAGTTGTATCACGTTTCAAATATCTCGGTGTTCTCTTCACAGATGACCTTAGTTGGTCTCTCCATGTTAGTGATGTGGTAAAAAAGGCTTCTTCTACCTTGGGTTATATTATGCGGAATCTTACTGGAGCTAATGTTGAGCAAAAAAAGCGCGCCTATGTCTCATTAGTCTTACCCATTCTCGAATATGCTTCTGCCGTGTGGAACCCCTGGAAAGTTTCGGACATCCATGCAATTGAAAGTGTCCAGCGTCGAGCTGCCCGGTTTATAACGAGCACATATGATCGCCACGCTAGCGTTTCAGCTGTACTCTCGCAACTTGGACTTCCTTCTTTGGCCAGTAGGCGTCGCTCCCATTGCATAAACCTATTTCGAGATATTCTTGTTGGTGAGGTTGATTTCCCTTTCCCGCCGTGCTACTCTCAGAAAGCCGTTCAACGGCGGACTGACAATGGGTTCAGCTTCGTAATTCCGCGGGCTAGACGCAACATTTATAAAAATTCCTTTTTCCCATTTGCTATATCATGCTGGAATGGCCTTTCGCGAAGCTCACCACTCATAACCAGTGTCGGCAATGTATCTGATGCTGTTCCCGCATAATTTTCAATTGGTGTCCCTCTTGTCGCACCATCAATTTGTTCCCTTTAGACGTTTTCATGTCTGACAATAATTTTTACTTCATGACCTGCATTTTTACTCTCTTGATTTGTATTTTCGTACTTTTTTTTCTCTGATTCGTTTTTAACTTGTTTGGTCATTTTACTTGATTTGTCTTCTTTTGTCCATGACTTTTGCTGCAAAGCTGTAACCATAGGTCTAGGTAATCACAGCAACCAATCCATTTGTTGTTGTAATTGTTGAAAATAAAATAAATAAAATAAATAAACACATTTTTGGAAGGTGGACGACTTATAGACAAATGGACGCCTTGTCCTCTTGAAGCTTTTATTTATTTTAAACCGGATAACTGTTCCTTTTCGTAGGTTGTTGGTGTTGCTGTGTGTTTGGATTTTCAATCTTCCCACATTCCACAGGTGCGAGAAAGGAATCATTTCGCTGAGCGCCTTTCCGAGGAGCGTTTCTTTCAGTCCAAACAGCTTGCAAGAGGTCGATCCTTTTTTAACCAAATCTGGGTGACAAAATCACAAGCCTTTATTAGATTTATATGTTGGGAATTCAGAGTCTCCAACGACGGGCAGATGTTTTTGCCGCTGAAGTACGCACATTATTATTGCTTCACAAAAGAATTCGTATATGCGCAGCATATTTTAGCAGTCACAGAAAATGTGTTTTGGTGAAGATGCATAGGTACTTAGTGGAAGATGTTCAAATATCCCCGCAAGAATAATGGGAAAGACACTTATATACGAGGGAATTTGACTCGCATGTCTGGACTAATTAACCGCGGAATGAGGTGTGGAACGATAGGTCTTAAGTGAAGGATTATACTCATCTTGCGTTTGAACCCTTTCGACTATATATGTGGAGGAAATCGGCTCTTATATTTTTTAAACATATCGGTGGCGGTAAATTTTGCCGATTGAGTCCTCAACCGGCGTTGCATAGGCCGAAATGGAGCTGCTACCCAATAAATCCTCTATCGCTTGTCTCGTTAAAAAACAGCTTAACCCCTTTGGGAATATTATTTATGTGGCGTTATATTTTTGGAAACAATGCCGCGGATCAGGGGGTTGGAACGGAACACACAGAGGTCAAAATGCTTGTCGAAAACGTGGAAGAGATACAAGAGAATTGTTGAATTCGCGAGGAGAAGGATTCAGGGAATTTTCACTCCGGAGGAAATTCCCATTTCCAAAGCTGACTGAAGATTATTGTAGAGTCTAAAAATAAATGACACGCTGCGGGCTCAACGAAAATCAAAAAAACTTTTTCATTTCCCCAGAGCTTTCTTTCGTGTGAAAATCCGGCGGACCCATATCTCAGCCGTGGGAGGAAAAGTTACCTATATTTGCTCGTTGAGGGGTCTGATTTCCCCTTCTTCCGGCACCAATCGACGGCCCTGACCGTGAACTATCGAGATGGGCACCTACCTACCCACCTATTATAGACCTAGACCACATGCTCTGCAGATTGAGATCTGATCGAAATTCGGCAAAAAAGATGTTCTTCCTGAAATATCAATGGAAGGGTGAATTGATTAAAAATATTGTGCACCCAGCGCCACAAATCTTACCGTCTGAGTGGGGGTGGGAAAAACGCCGCCGCAAAATGAATTACCCTAAAAGATTCATCGAATGAATCGCGTCTTCTGTCTTCGATTGCTGTTGTTTTGGATTTTGCCCTTGTCGGATACTTGTACCTATACCTCCACATCTGTTGAACGGGGGACCATCTGTTGGTTTCTTTTCGAAGAAAAAATTGTTTGAAACGCTAACCTTGCAAAGCTTACACAAGAAAAAAAATTGCGATAACACAGGGCTCCTGAGTTAGGAGACCAAATTAAATAAGGCCCCTGTGTTCGCAAATCGTCTTTCAGCACATTCCTTTGGCTGCAAAAACAGACCGATCCCTGATCAAATGTGAAACATGGGCTTTCACACCTTGATGGAATCACAGCCTCTATAGGAGGCTGAGATATAGAGGTTATGAGCTTGGAATTTATCGGTGGCAGTTCCGAATGTCGGTGAAATTGTTTACCCTGGCACTACTTTCCATCGTTGTGGTACGGGAATGGAGGTCAATGTCTTTTGAACGGAAACCGAGAAGTCGGCATCAGAAGAATGGCCATCCGTTTTTTCCTGTTGTGAAAAATTCTTCATTTATTTGCGTCTGAATGGCATTCACCCAACTATTTTTCAAATTTCGTTCTTGAAGTGTGCCATAAGATCACCACACGCGCCCATCATTAATTACATTGTCCAACCAACTGGGCGGATTGGATCCAAAAATTGTGATTTCGGAGTCAGAAATGTTTGCAATTTTTTCTGCAGCCTGTGTGCAATGAGGCGTGCCACAAGATCACGACGGCACGCACCAAAAGTAAATTACCTAACTCAATCTGTTCACAGGGCCACTTTTTGGAAGACTTTGGCGGGGTTTTCTTCTTCTTTTATAAATCATCTTTATGACTCTGGTCTAAATAATGTCTTCTGCGTCTGATGCTATATGTGTCGTAGGCGGCACCAGCACAGCCCTCGTGGGTGTGACAAAGTGTCGTTCTGCTGAAGCGGTATTTGCATGTTTGTAGATCATTGTCGACGTCGCTTTCAAAGCATAATTTTTGAACTCAATACAGCAAATTAAGCACATGTATAAGTAAAGCTGTTATGCGTCAACATGCTGCATATAGGTAATGAAAAAACAAGTGTAAAGTTTTTTTTGTTGGGATCTGAAGACACATGTTTCGTCTGAGAGCCCGAATCATTTGGTCACCTGCGTCATTTGGTCACCTGCATCACCTACTCAAACAAATGCCAACATGTGTTCTTCCCATTTAACTGCTGCCTTCTAAACCTTATTCTATCTTTTTACTCTTATGCAGGCCGTAGAAATTAAAACGCCAGATTTCAACAGAGCTTTCTGCGGAGCTCTCAAATAATTTTGACCTCGATAAAAAGAGGATCTATAATCAGAACAGCCGCACTTTTACATGTATGAGTACATTAATTCCGCCGCCACTCTTCGGGTAATATATTGGCTGTGGTCTTCGATGAAAAAAAAAACAATGACCAACCAGACATTTCAAAATTTCAAAAAAGAAATTCAGAAAAGAAATGTCAAAATCAGCTGGGATGTCGGACGCCCTTTTTCTATGCTTTCGATATCGGGCGCCCTTTTTCTATGATTTCGATATCGGACGCCCTTTTTGTTGCTTTCGATATCGGGCGCCCTTTTTGTTCAAAAGGCAGGAATTGGCCTTTTTGTTGCTTTCGATATCGGGCGCCCTTTTTGTTCAAAAGGCAGGAATTCGCCTTTTTGATGCTTTCGATATGGGGCGCCCTTTTTGTTGCTCTCGATATCGGGCGCCCTTTTTGTTGCTCTCGATATCGGGCGCCCTTTTTGTTGCTCTCGATATCGGCCGCCCTTTTTGTTGCTCTCGATATCGGACGCCCTTTTGTTGCTTTCGAATGAGATGTTCCATATACCTATATCTATCGATACAGCCCCAGATCAAATTTGGCATAGGTTGGAACAAAGTCCCGTGTGGTGTTAGAAGTCCATTCCTCTCCGCGCATGACCTCATGAAAACCGCATTGCAGCATGTGGAGGCGATGTCGTTTGATTTTATTTAGTTTTAACGGTGTTCCGGATGTCGTTCGATTTTATTTGGTTTAAAAGGTGTTCCGAGGGATCCATCAACATGAATGTCTCTTGAAGGTGGTACGGTTCTCTCCCTGGAACCTGCAGGGATAGTGCAGGGTGTACGAGCATGGATACCAAGAGGTACAGTAACAGCAACAATAATGTTTCCCTAGCAGAGATAAGTGCAAAATTCGTTTGCTCTCGTGCCATTCGGAGTTGCGTTTTCTGTTCCGTTTTCTGGAGATTTATTCTGCCTTCGTCAAAGACGAAGCATTGCCTTCCAGGCGTTTTTGAAGCATCGCGTGCCTGGATGGCAGCGAGGAAGCTTGAGCCGATGGAGCTTCGGAATGGTTCAAACTCTCTGGCGAGTTTTCATCTCATAGCGAAGCCAAACTACGAGTTCTTAAGTTGCTTTGTTTGTTAGCCGATGAACACAAATATGATCGCAACAATGGGTTGCCGTTCGGAATACCTGCCGACATTTGAAAAAAAGGTGAACTGGACGAGTTTTCATACACGCTCAAGTGGCCAAAATAGGATAGGAAGTTGCGGACGATGTGGGTAGGGTAGGATAGGGCAAGAAAGGTGTGTTAGGACAGGTAAGGTTGGGTTAGGTAGGTTTAGTTAGCTTTAAGTATATCAGAGAGCAATGGTGATAACTCGTTCAGTTCAGTGTCGGCCGGTATTCCGAACTGTTACCCAACAATGATTGCACAGCTTCCGTGTCGCTTTCGTGGATTTCTTTATTTCAACAGGACTTCAAAATTTTTAAAGGTCTAACGAATGCAGGGGCCGTCTAATTTCAACAGGACTTCATGCGACTTCACGTCTTGAACGAGTGTAATGATGTTTTGCCAGCGCAAAACGCCACGTGATCTAAATGGCCCCTGAGTTAAAACCGAGCTCCCATAACAGGAGTCAGTTTTGCTTCTGAAACTGTACACATGTTCCACACTGCTGTATCAAAAAGCTCCGAAAGTAGGTACATAAACTTAGTACCAAAGTGTCTCATCGTTCTAATTAGTCAAAAGGTGATGCTACATCAATCAAAAGAAAATGCGGCTGCGTTGCGCTGCATGGAAGTCTCAAGTATTCCCATTTTCGGAGGCATTGAAGTCAGTGTAGGTAAGTGCAACTGTTCTTCGACGGTATTCAACCGTGAAGCTGGATTGATCACGTGTCATCGTCTTTTTGGAGCTTTGTCTTTGATGGGGCGTGAACTTTCATTGATTGCAGTATGTCTCCAGACAGATCCCGGAATTCTTCGAAAGGTCTTTCCAATGTAGGTACACCGTCTCTCTCCCACTCTCTATATTTCTCTCCCTCCCATCCCCTCTCACTCAATCTCTCTATCTGTCGCAATCTCTCACTGTATCTCTCTATCACCTCCGGCAGTTCTCGCTCTGCCTGCCTCTTTCGATCCCCTCTCAGTCACCGGCTCTGTCTCTCTCTCTCATTCTCTCTCTCTCTCTCCCCTCT
>JASGXE010005499.1:0-23421 GCA_030068105.1 Sinentomon sp. SZTP_YWyxl
AAAAATCGCCACAATTTCGGGGTGGAAACTCACTGGAAGACGGAGAGCAGAAGGTCGAAGGCCAAGAAGCTGCTTTGCCCTTTGTTCAAACCGGATTCGAGCTCGGCAAACTGATGCAGCCCTTCGGTGCTCTTCAAACTCTTCAAAATACCGACGTGGCAAGCGTCGCAAACATCGCCAATCCAACAGGATTGCTCAACCTTGACCAGCTCGCAGGAACAGCGGTGGCAAGCATTCCTCTCGGCCAGGGACTCAGCTCAGGACTTACATCAGGACTTGGGGCTCTCGTCAGCAGCGTGCCGGCCCAAGTTTCTTCCTCACTGAACGGTTTGACGAACGGATTAGCTGCAAATCTTGGAGTCGGAACTTTGGTACAACCAAACGTGGATCTTTCGGGAGCGAAAAATATGGCGTCATCAAATTCTGGCAAGTCCAACTCCGGAAGTGGTTCTGGAGGTTCAGCGTTGGAGGAAAATTCAGCTCAATCCCCACAAGAACCAACACTGACAGGCCACGTCGCTGAGGTTGATGGATCCTCCAGCGAAATGGGGTCAGCAGGAATGACCAACCAGGCTGGAAAAATTTCATTGTCACACGAGTTACCAGATGTCGCAAACGTCGAAGTAAAAGTGGACCTGATAAAATCGTCCGGTGACGGAGAACTTGCCGAAAACACTGTCGAATCAACCGTTGATGCAGAATTCCCCGGGAATGAGCTCAAATCTACTGGAGATGACGAATTGCTGGAGCCAACGTTGTTGGAGTCAAGTGGCGCTGGAAAATTGCTGGGAAATGAGCCTAACTCGAAAGATGCCACGGAATTGTTGGAAAATACGCTTAAATCAACCGACACTGCAGATCTGCCCGGAAATTCCATCAAGTCAACTGATGCGGGGGAATTGCCAGGAACAGGAGCTCTTCAATCAAGCGTTGCCGCAGATTTGCTTGGGAATGGGCTCAAGTCAACAGGAGCTGAACAGTTGCTTGGGAATGCGGTGAAATCAACCGGTGCAGCAAACCTGCTTGGAGGTGTTGCAAAATCCATCGGCGCAGGGGAATTGCTCGGAAATGGACTTAGAGCAACTGGCGCGACAGAATTATTGGGAAATACGCTGAAGTCAACTGGGGCAGGTGGTCTGATTGGAAATGTGGTCAAATCAACTGGCACAAAAGACTTACTCGGAGACATTGGAAAGTCCGTTGGCGCTGGAGAATTGCTCGGAAATGGCCTTAAAGAAACCGGTGCCACAGACTTACTAGGAAATACGCTTAAGTCAACAGGAGTTGCAGATTTGCCTTTCAATGTGGCCAAGTCAACTGGCACAGGAGACATCATCAGCAGCGAGTTAAAATCCAGTGCCGCCACAGAGTTGATTGGAAACACTCTAGAGTCAACGGGTGTTGGAGAATTGCTTGGAAGTGGGCTCAAATCAGCTGGTGCCACAGAATTGTTGGGAAATGTGCTCAAGTCAACGGGTGCAGGAAATTTACTCGGAAATGCAGCCAAAACAACTGGCACTGGGGACCTGCTTGGCAAGACGCTCAAGACAACGGGTGCTGAAGTGTTGCTTGGAGATGAACTCAAATCAAATGGCGATGCAGAGTCGCCCGTAATCATGAGAAAATTATCGGATACTGAAGGATTGCCTGAAAATGACAAATCAGGAGGTGCTACAGGATTGCTTGGCACTGACGTTGAATCGTCGGGCGCTGAGGGATTGCTTGGAAATACGCTTAACACAGCTGGCGTACTGGATACACCACTTAGCCTCATCAAATCAACAGGTGCTACAGATATGCTGGGAAACACAGTCAAATCCGTTGGTGTCACAGGATTACTAGAAGACGTTGTCAAGTCAAACGGTGTGACAGGGTTGCTTAAGAACGCGCTTGATACAACTGGCGTACTGGGTACACCGTTAGGCATTGCTAAATCCACCGGGGCTAATGATTTGCTCACAAATATAGTCAAATCAACAGGCACTACAGATTTGCTCGGAAACCTCGTGAAATCGACTGGCAGAAAAGGGCTGCTTGGAAATACGCTTGATGTTGCTGGCAATCTGAATTCACAGGACGTTAAATCAACACGTAAAACAGCTCCGCTAAAAAGCACCGGCACAGCAGATATGCTTGAGAATGATAAATCTGGCACTGCAGGGTTGCTCGGAAATGTCCCCACATCTGCACTTAGCATGGGACTGCTTGAAAACCTTGTCAAATCAACTGGTGTAACAGGATTGCTTGGAAACTCGCTTGATGGTGCTGACATTCTGAATGCCCCACTAAGCATCTTGAAGTCAACAGGTGCTACAGATTCGCTTGGAAACACTGCCAAATCCCCAGGCACTTCAGATTTGCTTGGAAATGTCATCAATTCGGCTGGTGGTGCAGGATTACTAGGAAATTCGCCTGGTGGTACTGGATTACAAAATTCACCCACAAGTGCCGTCAAATCAACTGGCATTACAGATTTGCTCGGAAACACAGTCAAATCTCCAGACACTTCTGCTTTGCTCAGAAATCTGTTAAAATCCGCTGATGTTACAGGTTTGCTCGGAAATACGAACGGTGCCGCAGGTGTACTAAATGCACCCTCAAATGTCGTCAAATTAACCGGTGCAACAGATTTGGTCGGAAACACTGCCAAATCCCCAGGCACTTCGGATTTACTCGGCAATCTTATCAAATCAGCAAGTGTTACAGATTTACTCGGAAACACGGCCGGTGGATCGGGTGTACTAAATGCACCTTTGAGTGATGTCGAATCAACGGGTGCTAAAGATTTGCTCGGAAATCTCGTCAAATCCACTGGTGCCACCGGATTGTTGGGAAATGTCGTCAAATCCACAGGTGCAACAAGTTTGCTAGAAAATCTTGTTAAATCAACCGGTGTGACGGGATTGTTTGGAAACGCGCATAATGGTGTGCTGAATGCTCCCTTAAGCATCGTCAAATCAACTGGCGCTACAAATTTGCTCGGAAACTTGGGTCGATCACCCGGCGTGTCGAACGTGTTTGGGGATGTGGTCAAATCTGCCGACTTGACGAACATGGTCGATGACATCGGCAAATCCACTGGTGCATCCGACTTGTTTGGATCCGGGAAGCGAGGCCTTCAAGACACTCCCTTTTCCAAAAATCAGGTGAAACTGAATGGCGCGCCGAAAAAGACTCAAACATCCAAGCAGTCAGTCTCAATCACAAATGGTTTTACCAGCCGTTCCAGAGCCCTTGCACCTCAGGGAAGCACAAACACTGCTGATTCGTCAAGGGAGAGGACTATGGCTACTTCACAGAAGGCTGGCAGCAAGATGAGACCACTGAATGCTAACGGAGTGGGAAAAGGTGTACTAAAAACAGTGACAGGTGCTAAATCGGGAGCAAACGGTGTTAGACCAATCTTCAATGCAGCAGGCAGAAGGAAACCATCAGATGTCGCAACTGTTGGGAATGGTGGACTAAAAACAGTGAGGAATACCAAACTAACAACAAACAGTGTTAGTCCAAACCTCGATGCAGCAGGTAGAAGGAAACTAAACGGAGCTTTTGGGAATGGTGGACTAAAAACAGGGCTGAGAGCCAAATCAACAACGAATGGTGCAAGCCCAATCTCCAATGCTGCAAACAGAAGGGCAACGCTGGACGTAGGAAATGGTGGCGTAAAAACCATTTCCGGTGGTGTGAAATCAACTCGGAATGGTGTTGGCCCTATCATGAATGCTGCAAATGGAAAGCGACCATTTGATGTTGGAAATGGGGGTTCAAAAACGGTTGCAAGTGGAAAGTCAACAGGGAATGGTGTTGACCCCATCTCGAATGCCTTACCATTGGCAAGTGTTTTCGGTGTTTTGGACGGAGTGCTGGGGCAATCGAGAACACCACAGCGTGGCAGCAATTCGTTCGGGAAGTTCAAGATTGACAAGGAAGGACCTGTTGCTACCGACGATGCAAACGTGGGTGCAATATTACAAGGACTTGGAGGACTTTCCGGAAACTCCGGTTCCAATGCAGCTACCATCCGAAATAGTGACAGCATTTTAGCAGATCAAAGTCAAATTCCATTGTTGAATTTAGCTCTGTTGAAGTTTACAATGGAGCACCCATTGCTGGTGGCTCTCATTGGTAAAAGTATGACAGGAGGACTGTAAAAATTCTCGGAGTTCAGGGTGCTCCCAGTGCAAATAAGCTCATCGCTCAATTTCTTTTAAAATGTTCAAGGGATGAATTAAGGGGGGGACACCTTCGAAAAGTTGATTTTTTGCAAAAAAGACAATTTTGTCGTTTGTACGCATTTTAAAGACTGAAATTTCTTCTTTCAGAATTTTCAAACCACTTGACTCTATCTCAAGTAGTTTTTGAACAGCATCACATTTTCCGAGGTCACTTTCACAAGTCATATACGGAGCCATTCTGAATACCCGGGCCATAGACGATTTTTTTTAGACTTTTAAAGCACGGGGCAATGTAATTCCCCATTTCGCATGCACCGCAAAACACATTGCATGAAGGAATGCATTTAACGGCGCTTACTAGATGGGGAATAACATTGCCCCGTGCTTCAGAATTCTGACAAAAATCTCCTACGGCCCGCGTATTTTGAATGTCTGAGTATATCCCTAGCGCTGAATTCATTTTTGGAATATTTTCACCCAATTATCTGCCAAACTAGGCAAACAATGAATTTTCTGAAATTGCCAGCTGATTCTACACAATTTTTTACATAGGTATGCCAATTTTCAACCTTATCCTACTCGCCGCAATGAAGTTATGACCACCGAAAAAACCATTATGAAATGCGAATCTTTCTTTATTTTACGCAAAACTTCAATCGCGTTTTCTCGCTTTTGCATTTTCTTGCAATCGAAAAACTTTTTGAAGTGAGATCTCAGGATCCGTGCACGATAGAAAGGTGAAAATTCGTGTTCTTATGTAAAAAAAAGTCCAAAAATCCGGCTGATGAAGCCGGAATTTTGATTTCCTTCTCAGAAGAACTTTTATGATCATCTTTTTGCAAAAAATGACTTGCAAAAAGGCAAAATTTGCCACGCATTGGCTCAAATTGCAGATTGTGACGGAACGAGGGTTTAAATTAAAATTCCGGGTTCATCAGCCGGATTTCCATGAAATTTTGAGCAGATTTGACATAAAGTAAAGATTTGAATAGGAGAACTATATTGAAATATCATTTGCAATGTGCAGCCCCCTGCACCATCCGCTCACAAAGATATGGCAAGTGTCCACGAATAACTTTTTTTGAGAACAGGTTGCTTGGTCTTCACAAAGATGCAATGCCCATGCCTCCGTGAATATCGGTTTTGTGGCAATTTTTGCAAGTCCTAAAGTGAAATCTGGCAATGCGGTTTTTTGCATACGCAAAAAACTGTATTTTGTGTTTTCTTTTTTGTACTGTCTATGAATTTGATTGTTCCACCCAGATACCAAGCTCGAGTCCATCTTAACCGCTGCAGTGGAACCGAAAATAGCTAGATGTTCGAATTCGGAGTGCAACTGGGGTGGCCAATTTCGAGGAAATAATGTTGGCCGAACCAGTGGACACCATCTTATTGATTGACAAGGAGCGGTGGAATTAAACGCTTTGCTTTCAACGAAAGAAATACCACGATTACAAAATTAGCCACTCAAAATTCCAGTCAGGCATTTGGAATTGTAACTTCGAAAGCTGCGCACCTCCAATTGCACCCAGCGTAGACATTGCAGAGGAACAAATTGGAATCTCTTCCAACAAGGTATCAATCGATAATTTTCAAAATTATGGCCAACGAAATTTTCGTTACCATAAGTAACCAAAAATCAGCCATTCACTTTTGTAAATTGCCTTTGTATAGATGTTTGTTACTTGTCCAATCAATTCGCATACCTTACAATCGAAATAAACAGAGATTTTGATGTGTGCAGTCTTCATGCATTTATTTTACACTCTTGTCTGATGTCCTCCACGTGACGTGGTCATTAATTGTTGTTTCCCAAGTCCCCGGTGGGCCTGCTGAGCTGGCGAGGGCACTGCGAGGCGAACGATACATACCATTCGCATAAGTCGCTCTGAGATGGTATGGTGAGACAGGGTGATGCGGGCAAATGAAATCATCACGAGATGTGTTGCGAGGATGATCAAGTCGTCAACTCCATGAGGAAAGGATGAGCCACCATTCGTCAGGTTGCCGGGAGAGGCCTCCATGCTCGTTCATCTCTGTATACCATCCAGGTACTGTACAAACATTTCTGGACAACGAGATTTCAGAAATGCATTTTAAATCCAACTTTCATTTTAAATGGGTTAAATCGAAAAAAGTCCTTCAGAGTTCTTCAGACCAAATATGCCGAAAGAGACAACTTGAGCCAGAACTGTTTGACAACGTTGACAAAATTAAAAAACACCATTGATCTGGCAAGTTGACATGGAAGAACTGTCCTGATATTGAACAGTCCAGAAATTGTGCACCATATTGCCAATCAAATCAACTAAACATGTCGAGTTTTTGACCCTCCAACCCTCCCACATTGACCAGGATTCCTGGACAATTTGCGGAATTGTAAGAAAAACAGCCAACAAAATGAGCAAATTTCTTTTACTTTCGCAACAAATTACGAACTCTTAATCAGCATAAAAGTTCGGTTTGGAAGCACCAGTTTATTATGGCGTTTGTACAAATTTTCATATACAGAAAGCAGAAAGGTGAAACCGCCGACACCCATCAAGAGCTTAAAAGCCCCGAAATGAGATACCGAAATGATACGGAAGAGAGGTAAAACATGGAAAAGTGAAGAGGAGAAAGTGTGACCCATCTGTGAAACGTGGCAAAAGGCCAGGAAAGATAAAAAAGAGAATGGAAAACAAAATTCAAAAAATCAATGCCTCCGATAGCAGGGCTCCCAGAGATTTCGGAAAACCATTTTCAGGGTTTTTTGAGGTTTATTCAGGTTTTCCCAATGGTTTTCACCCCTCTCCAAAGTGACAGAAAGCAACACCTAGGAGCACCCAGTGGTCAGGCAACAAATGTGGAGCCAGGGTCGGCTACTCCAGCAGGGCTCAAAGGGACCAGGAGCTCATCCTGGTAGGAGGTTTGGGAGTCCATCAAAAGACAAACCTACCAAACAAAAACAAGTCACCAACAAAAGGTTTTACCAGATTCGAGGCATCAAGATTCGCCTGAGAATCGTGAGATGAGTGGGAAAACCTGTTGCAAATGCAGTAACATATTGAGAGTTGTCACGATAACTGCCGCAACCAACATGAGAGATCGTTTGAGGATCACGATGTCCACAAAAAATTGCTTATCTGCAGGCGTATTCACTTCACTTTTATTCCGTGGAGCAGATAACCCCCTCCACCACTCATGTTGACCTCTGGATGAGTCCTCTCTGGAAGCACCTGATAGTTTCTCAACCAAGTTTCAGTCAGTCGCACGTTGACAACTTTGCCCGTGTCCTTCAAGAAGGCAAAGCATTCAACCAGAGGCTGCAAAAAGAAGAGAAAGATTCTAATTTTGGAAACAATCGGGCAAAAATCTCCAGAACGTAACACATCGCCAAAGAACATCCATTCAACGAAGCACAAAGCGTGGCACCAGAATCTCAGGGAAAATCTTGGTTACCAAGGTAACAGCAGCAATTGTATGTGCCAGTCTTTTACTTTTTTTTTTTGGAAATGCCAAAAAAAGTCTCATTTCATTCCCCAGGTCAACAGATGGGTACCACTAACACCTTCCTAGCTTTAGCTACACCCTCCATTAGCTGCTGCACTTTATCTACCAAATGAACCTCTCATCAATCGAAATCGCACACTCCCGGCGAGGGACAACATGCATCACATTTTTGCAGTGAGTCAGAAAACGATTGGCAGGACATCAGCTGCTGGTGAGTTGCCCAAGAGGAGGCGAAGAGGTTACTAGGTTACTAATCAGTAAGACCAAGATTTCTCCAAAATTCCACAACCATAATAAGTCGTAACCAAATCTGTCTTGATCAACCCACCTCAGAGTAAGTGCAAAATACCACAAAAGGTTGTGAGGGTGCAATAAAGTCTAGAAGCATCTTAATGAATGGCAACGGGTGTTCCTTGGCTGCAATTATCAATCCACTGTGATTACCACTTTGCAACAGTTCGAGAGCAACTCTACATTCCTCTTTCGAAACGTGAAATGGCTGACGCTGAAAAGAAAAAACAGAAAACTGACTTTTCTTTTGTAAAGAAACTGGAAAAGTATGTTTAAAAAAAATCTTTGTAAAAATAAACAACTTGACTTTGAAAGACTTGCAGTGCATGAAAGAGGCTCAAAAATGTTCAAAGTGGACGAGTAGCATGTGATGGAATCATTTCCCTGTCGATGCTCGGGGCTTAAGTTTTTCATTATAAAGTGAAAAAGCTTTGTTGCAACAAAAGCGACCAAATTGATGACTTTTGGAAAAAATGAAACAAGCCACTTTCAGCCATGGACATTGAAGCATGGTTGCATATCTGCATCCTTTGGAAAAGGGCCCATGACTGTAATGCAAACCTGCAACAGCCATCTCTACATATTGCCCTTAAAATACGAGTAAATTCCGGCTTGTAAAAAGGAGCCTAAGAACTAAAGAGACCGACCAAAGTGTAGTGAAAATCGAAGACCACGCTTGACGTAATCCCAGGGGTCGCATTGCAAAATAAAAGGTAGGGGAACGCATGTACGTTCGCCGGGGGAGGGGTTCGGGGAGGGGGTACCCCCTACCCAAAGGGAAAGAAATTTTGAAAATGGAACCTCAAGCGGTTCTCACGAGTGCTCAACTTTGGAGAAAATGGAGCATTTTTCACACTCTCACAACCCCCCATCTGCACAACCCAATTGAATATTTCCAGGGCATGGACGATATGTTTCAGTGAAGTGAAGTGGCTGGTAACAAAAGACTGAGGCGAAAGGAAAAGGAATCTGCTGGTTTGAAATTTAAAACTGGCACTACAACATGTCACTTATCAAGGAGTTTAAAAATTGACTACGTACGTAAAGTTGTCAGTTCATGGACGATGGCTAAAAAATCAGGAGCTGGCGAAAGGAATTTGTCATGTTTCTAAAGGTGCCCCATCACAGTTAATGTGTGTTTTCTTGAGAAAATGGGTACCTACCTTTCTTTTCTTTGAAGGACCTTCCTGTCCTGCTTCATCCCCCATCCGTTTCCTGCAGGGTTCCAAGGGGGTGCCAGCGACATGCGTCTCCATTTGGTCGGGAATCTCCTCCCCAACTGGAAGGACATCACCATTTGATGTGGTTGAACCAGGTTCGCCGTCCTTCAATGTACATTTATAGCAAGATGTTTTCTGAGGTGGGTTCACCACCCGATCCCAAAACGTAAGGTCAAGAACCTTCAAGCATGCCAATTGGTCAGAGGTAAAATTCATTGCATCGACGGCCTGTCTGAAAAACATTGATATTTCTAAAATTCGGAGCCTGACATGAGAAAATCAGAGCAAATTGTCCGAAATTTCTCGCTGCGTCCTATGGTGGGATAAAATTAATTAGCTACCCAGACGAGTACCTTGTGTAGCAGCAAGGCTTCCTACATGCCGAAAGCACAGAGCTGTAAATGCTAAGTTTCCTGTGTTGTAAGCAGGAATGCATGCAATGATGAAAGTGGCTTCTGCAAGAATGCCAGATGGCATTTTCAATATAATGACTTGTACTTCTGTTTGCAGCAAGGCTCGTGTCAAGTGTTGGAGTGTGGTCGGGGTTTGCAGATGGCTTTTGCAAAGCTTGCAGTGTGTCAACCCTTTTTCTTTTGTGTACGTTTTCGGAAATCCGGAGTGCCAGAGTGGAAAGCACTTTTATATTCATGATGAGCAAAGTGCAAAAATGATAAAAGTGCCAAGATCCTTTTCACACCAGAGTAAACCATGCATACTGCAAGTTGTGCAACATGTGTGTCACAACATTATAACTGCACATCCATTATGGGATAACACATTTTTGGGCAATATTGTTGTGCAACAACATTCGTTGTGTAACACATTGTGTAACATGTTGGGCGAGTCAAAAGTCATGCAATAGTTCGAGAATGGTGCCCAAAGGGGAGGAAAAATGCAGTTTAGCATGACTAATTACTGTTTTGTCCGGCCATACTGGCGACGTCGCATCGCTCTGGAATCTACGCGTCGTTCTGGAAACATCGCATCGCTAAGGTTTCGGCCAAATCATGTTTTCAACAGAATTGGCATGTCAAGGATAAGTCGAGTCACTGTGCCTGAATTGCGTTCTATCTCCTGTTTGCAATTTGCCTGAATGGAGATGAGGACTGCAGTTTGAGGCAAGTGGCTTCAATTTTCCATCAACGAAATCCTGGCCGTCGGACCCCGGCGACAGTAAAACGGCGAGTGGAAACATTCTGCAGGTAACGGGTTCGGTGGCTGATGCTGCCAGAGAAGGCAGGCCACGGTCGGCTACAGATCCTGAGACGGAGGTCCAGGTCATTCGGGCTGTGCGGCAAGGTTCCCCTCAAATGATTCACTTGATTTTTCCTGTGGAGCTATCTGAAAGATCGGAAAGGCCAGCTCCATCACTAGCCGAACTAAGGCAACACATTATCAACATCTGCAACGATATCACCCCGCAGTTGATACGCAACGTCTGGTATTCGTTCGAGCAGCGACTACGAGACTGCATCGCTAGAGAGGGGAGAGGTTGCCAGCACCTCGCCCCGTAGCCAGCAACACCCATACACGCGGAAAAACAAAATCGGCACCAGAATACACAAACACACCACCACGACAAATCAGAGCTCTGCGTGACTTTTGACTCACCCAGTATATCAAATGCTTTTCACACGTGCACCAGAGAAGCATGTGCACAATCACTCCTCTGTGAAGTCCAATAAAATAAGCATAATTATGCAATTTACTGTGACGTATATTACAGGTTCGAGCTGTGGAAACAATTACCTACACTTAGCGGTACCAGCATCTTTATCTCTGAACCATTTTTATTTGGTACCTATCTACCCAGGCCACCATAAAAAATCAAAATGGTCAACATATTTAGAGAGCGTCAACCACAAGCCAGAACGTGAAACAGGTGCAATGATTATAGGAAGGTTCTTACTTTTAACTTGTCTTTTTTTTCTCCAATTTATTGTCCAGTCCACCACCAGACTGCGTGTCATTTGGCATGGACATCTCGGGACTTGAAAAAGTCAGTGTGGACTTACTGATTACCACAATCGTTTACATATTTTCCCTTCCAATAAACACACAAGTGACTCAACAGAGATCAACGTTAGCACAATGGTCAACTACTTCCTGGTGAAATCAAAATGAGTTGGTATCATGGCTGGTTTTGCCAATCATTTTGAAACTTTTGTCGATGTGAGCGCTGTTTTTTGACCATCGCCCTGGTGTTGATACACATCGCAATCGAAAAGGCAAGGGTGAACGACGAATTTGCTCAAATTGAATTTTGTGCTCGTTCGGCCATTCCATCAACACAACTGCCGATTGACTGACCTCTGTGGAGTATTTCCATTATGAACTTGAATGAGATTGCCTCGACCGTGGAGTCGGTCCAAAATGGCAGCAGACACGAGTCCCTGGCAGCCGGATTCGTAGAGGAGGTAGGTATCACCAGCTTTGACATCAGCGTACGACAGCATTTGTGACAAGGAATCAATTCGTAAATTGCTACATGGGGGAGAATAAGCAAAAAATATTCGATGTTCAAAAAAGGCATGATCAGTTTGAGTTGCTGTAGTATGTCCATTCTTGATTGATCACTGGAAATTTTCTCGTGGGGCAAAGGTCAGGGATCTCCAAAATGCTAATGTAGTCATTTTAAACAAAGTCGAAGGAAAAGGCTAACCATCGAATTTGGGTTTGAAACAACAAATATAACAATCAGGGAAGAGCAATTTACAACCGTTAAAACTCAGATGCAGTTTCATCATCTTGCACAACTATTGGCAGGTTATTTTATGGAGCATCCCAGCAGCATAAGAACATGATTGGCTCCCCCAGTCTCCATCAAGGGACTGGATCAACAGAAAACCAAGTAGAAGAAAAATGACGTCACCTGCGGTCACAGCTGAACTTGCGAATGCAATGAAAACTGTAGGAACCACCAGTTCAGAATGGCTAGAATTTCTTTAAACTGCACAATGTGAAAGTGCTCATAGCAAAATGTTCCGATACATTCTTCACACATTTTTGACCAAAATTCCAAGGCCGATGATTTCGGTTTTCAGTTTGCATTCGGCCTTCGTTGTTACGGCAGTTTGTTTGGTTCGGTGGATCAACCATGCTGCAAAATTGAACTTTGTCAAATTTTATCAAACCACTTTTCATCATTTGTTGACAATGTGCTTTACCGATCAATGAACTTTGTCAAATTTTATCAAACCACTTTTCATCATTTGTTGACAATGTGCTTTACCGATCAATGAACTTTGTCAAATTTTATCAAACCACTTTTCATCATTTGTTGACATTGTGCTTTACCGATCAATGAACTTTGTCAAATTTTATCAAACCACTTTTCCTCCTTTGTTGACAATGTGCTTTACCTATCAAAACTTTTGCTGAGCAGGCTTTAGCAAAAAAAAAAACAACAACAATGAAATGAATGCATGGGAGTGTTTAACAGTTACCTGTTCCCACTTAGATGAGGGATGTCCCTGATATCGAGTAACCAAGAAGCACCAGAGCAGGCCTGTTTAATAAGAACAACTTTCATCCCACTCTTTAGGAGGTAAAACATCTAGACACTTTGTCATGGGGCACAACTGTCCAAAGGTCAAAATGCTCAGCACGTAATACCCGGAATGGCCTCAAAAATGGAATTATGTTTCAAAAATTCACATTTCAAAAAGGCATAATTGGTGATGAACTGAAATTTCAGGGTTCCAGACAGATATCCAATTTCTGATCAGGCATATTGGCTTGTGAGCAAAAGCATGCCACATTTTAAAGTAACGGCTCCAGGTTTGCGCAGCATGGGCATGCTGCAAGCATGCCCTGCAGCATGCCTGCAAGTACATGAAATGTATCATCATGAAAACATTTGGAAGAAACTTTTCAATGTATGCCCTCAAAAGAAAGAATAAGAAACATCTGCCAACAAAAAATTAATCAGCACGTACATTATCTTTAGAGGGTCCAGCGTGTAAAAAATGTGAGACAGCAGCCTTATGCTTGGTCTCCTGATGGTGACAAACTGAGAATACTTCTTGTGTTTCTTCTTGATGTACTTCTCTTGAGAGAAGTCTGTTTTCTCATTGAAAGAGTTGCTATTGCCAATCAGCTCAAGGATTATATCTTGCTCGGACATGCCTTGAGCTCGGAAAGCTGTGATGTCGTCACGAGATAACTTCTGTGACGAACCATCGTCAACTAAATTCCTGTTGTCTAGGATATCGGATGATATTCCTAAAAACAAATGGACAAGCAAGTGAGGGATCAGCAAAAAGGCGAGCAAGTGTTAATTGGTGAATGAGCGCTAAATCGTGAGATTTAAATTGAATCTATTTTTCGGGAGAGTGGATTAAGGAGAGGGGATTAAGACAGGACCACTGAAGTTTTTTTTTTGTAGCTTTTGCAATTTTCCAATGTGCTGGCCAGGTACGTCCTTCTTTCCTGGATGTTTTGAAATAAAAAATGACTGATCTTGGTCCAAAAATGATCACATGGTGTGTAAAAACTTAGCGAGAGAAAATGTTTCCACTTGGTACTTCACAGCCGGACGTTTCTATAAAACATTGGGATTGATTTTTTGCTTGCAATTTGGCTTGTAAATTGTCGTAACACTCATACCATGCTATCTCAATGAGTAAATTTGGCAAAAAATGGCCAGCATAATATGTCCATTTGACTTTGCCTGCTCCATATTTATTGGGCGAAAAATGCAATATGACTTTGAGCTCGGTTTATCGCAGAATGGGTTCTATTCAGAATGGAGAATGGTACTATCTCCATGGAACCACTTCAAATGAAATCACTTCTGCAATTTGAAGCTGGAAGGGCTGGCATTGTCATCATTCAACCTCAAACTGTCTGGAATCGGAAAATGCAGCAATGGTCACATTAAATAATTGAACTTAAAAATTTGTTTCCTTGGATAAGCAAGGCATATATTTGTGCAATTCCAATGCAAACCACAAATTGCATTGAGGTCTAAAAAATATCTCAACGCACGGCTGGCCAAAACCAAAATCAACTAAAAAAATGCATTCTGGCCGAGAAAAACTGGGTGACTTTCAATGAAACGAAACACTATTTTGACAAAATCAAATTCACTTTGAATCTTCAAAGAGAATTACAGTTGAAAGTATCCACCTTTCTTCATTTCAGCAACAATATCCTCCCGCTTTGCTATTTCCAACATGAACATCGATTTCTTGTTGTTCGTAGACTGTGCAACCAGCCTGAACGTTGAGCCGTGAGCTTTCCCAACTGCATTGCTGATGTCCACGCTCATCTTTCCCAGGCCAACAATATGGCTGAAAAAGCAAAATTGAGTTTTGGCAAATGAGTGTTCTGACGTGAATGAATTCATCGCAAAGGCATGAAGAAATCAGGATGTGGCGGCAGAATTAATGTACCCAACATGTGTTTTTCCATCAAACTTGCGTCCGAAACTTTTTGTCTTTCTTTTTATTCTTATGCAGGCGGTAGAAATTAAAGCGCCAGATCTCCAAAAGCATTCGAGAGGTGTCAGATTTTGACCTCGGTTACAAAAGAGGATCTTTAATTTCTGCAGCATAAAGTTTTGCTAAAATTTGAACGGACACCATTTTTAACATGCATGTGAACATTAATTTCGCTGCCGCTATACTTTACCTTTGCTGAAAGCATGCTAGCCATTGTGAAAGACCTCATCTGTTCCCGAGTGTGCCAACAGTTGGTTTTTGTTGGTGAAGGCAGGATCTGGCATGTTGAAACAAAATAAATAAAACTCACAGCCGAATCCAATCGTAACATTGCAATGAAGTACGACGTTTCGCTCCACAGCGTGGAGCTTCATCTCTCACACCCCAGCCCGTCCCTTCTCCTCCCCTGCCCCAACCCTTCCCTCGCCCACCTGCACATCCACAAGACAGCAGCGAATGATGCTGCACCAAACACCGGTCAAGCTTCCTTTACGAATGAATTCAGCTGTGAGTTTTATTTATTTTGTTTCAACGTGTTTGATTTGCCCATTCGTGGTGCTCGTGCTGAAAAGGCAGCATCTGCTCCCGGAGGAGACCATTCAAGTTTGCGTTGTTTGTGGTTTCTACCATCCCTTCATTTTTCCGATCATACAAGTGTTGTGTCATTCATGTGCACGTTCGTGAATGGAATTAATCATCTCGTCACCTGTCAACTTACCTACCCACCATGCAGGCACTGACACGCAGTAATCCTCCAACCGTCTACGCTTCACTGTCAACCATTGTTTGTTGTCCATGGAAAATCATGCCCTCATAAATTGTCCCCTGATTGCCCCCAAGGATTGTGCTGCACAATGCTTCAACCATTTCGACCCCCCTGGTTTTTGTGCTGGTCGAATTTCTCTTGAGCTTTGGACCCACTAAAAATAAGGCATTTTATATTTTTCATCTCCTTTATGGTGAGACGTGCGATGTTACTGGATATGAACATTTTGCAACCAACAGATTGTGCATTTTTGTCAATTTTTATTCCCATCGGCTGTCTGCGTGATGGTCCAGTTTCCGGGTTTCGAACTGCTCGTATTTTTTGTTTGCGGACTTATGTCGCTGTGACCTAACTGCATTCGTGTACGCACACAAAAATATCATATTTGCCATTCTGAATTGCGGCCGGTGACTCGGCCGTGATTTGTAATTATTATAATTCTACACCTGCGAACGCCTTCTTGGCATGTGGCAGGGGGAGTTCTTGCAGTGTTACTGTGGTCGGTTTAGCTGATTTCGGCGGGGACCGGTATACACTGGTCAGTGCAACTGCTCCTGCACCCACACCGCTCCAGGCCAACCACAGCCATCCGTGCCACCAGTTTTTCGGCTATAGAGCCAACCTGCAGGATGACCGGACAGCACAATTGGAAATTGTGTGGCTTCTGTGTATTGTTACCTGCCAGCCTCTTGGACAGGAGCTAGGCGTTCTTTAACGTGCGCAGTGTGATGCCGCACACGGGACTCCTTCTT
Organism: Sinentomon sp. SZTP_YWyxl; assembly: GCA_030068105.1. NCBI lineage: Eukaryota > Metazoa > Arthropoda > Protura > Sinentomata > Sinentomidae > Sinentomon > Sinentomon sp. SZTP_YWyxl. Next base: position 16,141 of record JASGXE010005499.1, read on the forward strand.
AAAGTCCCATCCGAAGGACCAGTGCCTCGTCGAGGGAGGATGCACCATTTGTGCCACAGTAAATTTCGTGCCCCGATGGGGAATCGAACTCGGTCCACCTGGGTGGGAGTCGAATGCGCTAACCACTGCGCCACAAGGTTCGGACAAAGGTAATTGAACGAGGTAATTGAAGTCACGTGCAATTTTGATTCATAATTGAAAGTCGCATGCGCTCACACGGTGATGAAACTCCTGAATCATACATCAACGAGAAAGTTGCTTTGCTTTGGGGAAGGAAGGGACCCAACATTATACCATCCCGGATATGCACCTTCCAGAAAAATGTCTTTTTGACAGGATTTTTGTGAAAAACTCACAATTTTTCACCAAAAATGGACGTGAAATTTCAAAATTTCTTCAACTTCTGTGGGTCTCCATCCACCAGGCCCTCAACAGGGGCTCTGCCCCTTGGAGCCCCACTGGGGTGCTGCGCCAGACCCCATAAACTGCTCCCCAAAATCTTCCCAGGAAAAGAATTGAAGACAGTGTTACACCACAAAAGAATATGAAAAAAGTGGTGTGAGAATGATGGATGAACTTACCTGTGAGGCGTAAAGTGATGAACTTTCATGAACTTGTCCCTTTCAATGACGACATAACTTGGCATTTCAATCATTTTTTTTTTCTTTCCAGTAGAAAACAACTTCCGTAATCATGCGAAAATATAATTTAGGACCTGGGAAACAGCGTACAAAATGGCTTACTGTAAGATACACATTGACAAGGCATGTTGTTATTCAAAGTATTTCAAAGTATTTTCGTATTTAACTATTTCAGAGTTTCTGGAAACCAGAAAATCCACCAACACATTAAACATGGGCATTCACAGTTCACACATTCCCTGTAACCTCAGCTTTCTCTCAGGAAACAACACCGGTTTTTTGGAAAAGTTCATCCAAACAACATTGTGCATGTGAAGGTCAAGAAAAAATTGTCGAATTTCTTCAGCAGTTCCATAGTTCCATCAATGCCGGCATCAGATCCTGTGATGTTCAATAAACGCCGTCCCAAAATCAGACACACAGACAGTCCTGGGCTCGATGTTACTATACCGTACAAGCCATTCCTTGCTGCAAATATCATGTGAACCTACTTCTTGACTTGTTTTATTGCCAAGCTTCCATTGGTGTCCGCCCATAGGTATTGCGACATGAAACACCCTCAAGCTCGGTTATTTCGTTAGTTAAACATGGTCACTCCATTATGGAAAGTTTCTCCATGAGTCATTGATCAGAAACCGTGAAAGCCATGCCACCCAAAGATGGTTTCATTCCCATACCAATCAAACAAATACCTTCAGTAAGCCAGCCAATGACTTTGTGATGCCAAAGAATGAAATTGGCCTTGAAGGATCAGAGCTGGACAAGAATTCAATTCAATTTGCAGGATCATGTTCCGACTCAGTGAGAAGGAAGTATTGTGAAATTAAGTCAATCACAAGACAGATACTTTTGAAGACACCTCATGTTTACGAGCACATTTTTGCATAAATTTGGCCTCAAGTAACCCCACAGGATTCAGGAAAACATGTCCCAGGGGCACTGTTTAACTCTTATCAGGGAAAGGAGATATTCTTCCCTCACACAACGCTTGCAACCCACTACTTTTTATTTATCACTTCCCAGTTTAATTTATTTTTGCGCAGAACATGTGCTAATTGCAGCTTTTGTAGTGCAATTTTTGGGCAGAAAGCTGACATATTCATGAAGTATAGTTACAGAAACAATAGTGACTATTCAACAGAAGATTTTTCGAAGGTCATTTTGGAAAAGCTGACAAACGCGATGATTATCACATTTAGATTTATTTATTTTATTTTAAATTTAATTTGCATGGACGCAGTCCAGCGCAAATTAACAAACATGTAGACAGCTTTACAGCCCAGTCACAACTTTGACAAATACCAGACAGTTACCAACATGCACTGTTGCGGGCACTACCTAATAAATTCTTACGAAATGTTTTTACAGAAATATCATTTCCATCCCGGAAAACACTGGCATCAAGAGAGTTCCAATCGTTAACAGTCCTAGCAACAAACGAGAACTTTCCAACAACCTTAAAAACTGGTTTGCAGCGTAATTTGAAAGCATGATCATGTCTTCCTATATAAGTGGGAGGTAATAGGCATTCCTTGACACGAGACCACCCTCCAATATTATTTAATCCCTGAAAAAGACCCACAAGACGGGATGACCTCCTACGTTGAGCTAGCGATACCCAACCAAGATCAGACAGGATGGATGACACACTGTGTGAAAAGGAGTACCTTCCTGACACAAAACGTGCTGCCCTTCTCTGAACCAGTTCAAGTTTTTCCACATGTATCAGTCTGTATGGGTCCCATACAGCTGAAGCATATTCCAATAGGGACCGAACCAGAGCGAAGTAGACTTTTTCTTTATCACTTTACTAGCCTTAGAGAAAGTACGCCTAACAAAATATAAAGCAGAATTTGCTTTTTTCACCACATTATCAACATGTTGACCCCAGCAAAGGTTTCTTGTAAAAGTTACGCCCAAATAGGTAAAAATGTCTAACGGCGGAGAGATGTGGTCCTGATTTTACCCGCAATTGCGGGTAAAATGCGAAATCAGATGAAGAAATACATGGCAGCGCTTTCACCCGCAACTTTACCCAGACCAGATCTCTCCGACGTAACAGAGGTAATTGAGAATTTAACAAAGTGTACACACCAATAATGGGAGACATCTTCCTAGAAAATGACATGGCCACACATTTATCAACATTTAACCTCATGCCAAAATTAGTACACCACTGCTCAATTCTCACGAGATCATTATTTAAAGACTGGACATCATCTGGAGATTCAATTTCTTTTATGATGACGCAGTCATCTGCAAAAAGAAAAGATCGGCACACCAGGTGGCCGGGCAAGTCATTTATGAAAATTGAGAATAATGTAGGCCCAAGCACACTCCCTTGCGGAACCCCAGAGGTTACCGTACCAATATTTGAAAATGAATTTTGAAGCCTGACCTGCTGAGTGCGATCCCGGAGGAAATCAATAATCCAATTGATGAGCACATCATTCACTCCAATATTTCTCAGTTTCAAGATTTGGGAAGAATGGGGAACCAAGTCGAAGGCCTTTTCAAAATCAACAAAAATTGCATCGATCTGACCCCCTTTGTCAAGAATATCAGAGATGACTTGGGAAAAACTAACCAACTGTGTTTCAAACGAAAAACCAGCCCGAAAACCATGTTGGTTCGGGGATAAAATCTCCCGATCACTCAAAAATGAGACTAGATAATCATTTATAACATGCTCCATAACTTTACAACACATACTTGTCAAGCTTATGGGCCTGTAGGATGCAACTAGCCGAGGATCTCCTTTTTTTGGCAGTGGACATACAAATGCATGCTTCCATTTACATGGTAATTTTCCAGAACAGAGAGACTTTCTCATCACTACAATTAAAAATTTAGCAAATAAGGATGGAAAAAGCTTTACAAATCGGAATGAGAAACCATCAGATGTGAGACAATTAGAATCAGGCATCATTTTTATCCATCTAACAAATTTTTATCCATCTAACAAGATCATCAAGCAACATGTCCGAGACCACGTCAATCCATTCTGAAGGATGCAGAATTATGCCTCCACGAACGGCTGCCGGCATCAGTTTCGGAATATTCGGTCTGTCGTCGGGTATTCGCTGCACTTACACTTATTCTCCAGGAGAAAATAAACACCGGGGAGATGCCAGCATCAATAATTACGAAATCCTAATCATTCGTACCCTCTGAATTCCTGCTGCCATCGAGACAAAACATGGGTTTTTATTGAAGAACCCAACCCGCCGCATTGCATGAAAGCAAATAAATTTTGCATTTTGATGTTGGGGCCCATTTAAATCTGTTTGGGAGTCATTACTGTTTCTGTGACTGAACACGTGGGCAAGACAAGAAAAAAAATACCCAAAAAAAACACTAAAAAGATAAAAAGTTTTTTTTTTGAGCAACCATAGAATTTTGTCATCTAAAGAGCGGCTGAATGAAAGCGTTACAACCCTCACTACTATCACAGCGTCTTGACAAATTATGAGGCGCCATAATGTGAATTTTTATTAAGCTGCAGATAAATAACAGGCCTCCAATTTATCATCATTGGCCAGGAAATGTCTGAAGACAAAATCAAAAACTGCATTAGGTGCAAATTATTCCGATAAAGATGTTCACGGCCCTGATTCCAGGGGGTGAAGGCCCAAAGTTCAACAGAATGAAGTTCAGCTGCTGAAGCCTTTTTGCAATGGGGCTAAACTTGGTAATTAGGTTGGAAAAACAGCCTCAAGGGTTTTTATGATCCTTATTTTGGGATTTGCAGAACATTGTATGAGGTACAATGTGGGCATCTCAGAATTTAACGACCAGCCTGGCACTTTCCAGGTGCCACTTTGGCCAAAAATTATCAGACAAGAACACTTGGATTCTCAGTCACTTAGAATTACACAAAACCATGTTGTTGATTGCTGACTAAAAGAAGGCAGGGTTTTTGTGGCATGTTCTCCACCGTTGCCTTTCGTGGTGCAAGTATTTTGGAATCTGTGATTCGGTGTCTGGCCACAATGAATGCAGACTGTCCCCTTTCCCGTTTTGCCATACTGCAGTGCAAGAACTCAGTTTGCTAAAAACTGTCTGTCATCAGCTGCGGTGGAATGTGAGTTTTCTTCAAAAAGTTGACAAAATTGCTCAAAATCCAAAATAGACATTTTGCACCAAAATGCAGTTCATGCAAAATGCTTAATTTCAGTTTCGCTCTTGGCATTTCATGCATCATTATGCCATTCAGATAAGTTGTTCCAGTCTGCATCTATCAAGTCCTGTGCATCCATTTGTCACAGTGTGATTTCGCCTTGTCAAACATTGGTTCTCCTGTCGTCCGTCAACATGTGAAGTTGGTCGGCAATTTCTTGGTCACAGTTCAAGGACTCCTCATTCTTCCATTCGTTCATCCAGTGGCGTTTGTCCGTTGCTGTAAATAGAGTTTCTATCCTGCGTAATCCCAATTAGTTTAGTTTAAGGGGGGTACCTTCGAGGATGAACTTTTTTGTTTCCCAACCAATTTTGATGAAATTTTGTGGAGATGTTTATAGCAATGGGAGTAGTGTCTGTGCAGAATTTCAGCACTGTATATCTCTTGGTTCTCTCACAATAAGCAATTTTGTTCCCGCAAAACCAGCGTAAACTTTTTGCGATAGATCTCAACGAAGACGCAATTAAAATAAGCTTGGATGGGTCAAAAGTACTCAAAATATCCTTAAAATTTGACCTGCAGAGCCGGATTTTTAATATTTTCACTCTTTTTCCCATAATTTCCATTTTATGCCTCTTCGCGATAGATTTTGTGGTTTTCTAAGGGACATTTTTGAAAAAGTAGCAATATGACAATGAAGTCGATAAATAAAAACCAAATTCCGACTCTGTAGGTCAATTTTCCACACTTTTTTACATCATATGTATGCCAATTTTCACCTTTCGGATATGTAAAATGGCTGAGATATAGTTTCAAAAAGTTATTCGAAGGTAAAAAAAAAACAGAAAAATGCATTTGAAATGGCCGTTTTGTGTGAAGCGCAAACAGAGATGCTCTCAGTTAAGACGGAATTGTGAAAGAACCAAGATAGACAGAGATCTGAAGTATAAAAATTATGAAAGTTGAGATTTCAGCCATAAAACCAATCAAAAATCTCAAAAATGATTTTTGCTCATAAAACACTTTCTTTGGTTTGGCCAGAAAAATAAAAAATCTTGACCTGAAATATGGGAAAGAACTGGCAAACTGGCAATAAAAAAAATCCACAACTGAAAAAATTCAGGAGAGTTTGCTTCCCCCTTCTTGCAGTGGCAGGCATGATCACGATTTCAAGTTGGGCACCAGGCTTGCTTGTAGGGATGTTGGTAAGTATTCCTTCACTGTCAGAACTGTGAACGAGTGGAACTCTTAAAAAGCAGAGATTTTTAGCAGGGGTTTTTGGGAAAGGTGATGATATGAGTGTGAGCACCTTCCGGAAGAACATTTTGCAATTGGGGTTGCAGGGCAGTCTTCCCCTCGGCCTCTGCTTACAAAGACATAAGTCATGATACCATGCCAATAAAAAATGTGTTGATTCCTATGAAGTGTGTTGATGCCTAAAGTTGTCCTTGTGGATTTTATTTTCGTACTGTCTTGTTCTCGATATGACAAGGGTGTTCACCAGCGAAATTGCTGCTTTGCGCAGGACTGTGCCAAGGCAAATTATTTTAATTACAATTACAATCCAGCTTCTGGGTTTATGTACATATTCATGGAATTTATTGGTGCCTGGAATCCAAATTTTATGTCAATTATGCTCCCGCATGGTTCAGTCATGGAATTTCTCACCATCTACCATTCTGCAGATCATAAAACTTGTTCCAATGAGGTGCTTTAATGATCTTTAAAAAAATCGGACATGTCTTCCTTTATTTCTGTTATTCTCCCTTTTGCTCTCTGCAACCTCAACACTCTTTCTAATAAGTGCATTGCCGTATCCCTGTTGTATTTTCGCCTTTCGGCAATTGGCACGAAACGCTTTTTTAAGCATACTGACTGATTGTTTGAATGAGCCGCACTCGCACAGCTGGAGCAGCTCTGCTCTCAAAATGAAATGCACATTCGCCAGAGAAATAAAAACGAATTTCCTGTATGACATGTCAGGCAGGAGGGAACAGAGTGGGAACCTAGCACCCCAATAAAATCTGAGCATGTCATTTAGGCATCAGATGGTAGAAGACTGGAACAACATTCACTTCAGAACAAGAAATAACCCAGTTTTTTGTATCTAGAAACAAGCATGACATGAAAGCATGTCAATCATAACCCAGCAACCAAAGCTTTATGCAAGGAAAACATCATGTCAAGGTTCAGTGGGGGATTGGTGTGGCCAGAATTGCCAATTTATAAATAAATAAACTGGATAAATAAATAAACTGGACAGTTCGTAATTAGTGTAACACTTACTGAAGCACTACACTATGCAGTAATAATTCTGCTCGGATAAGAAATTAGTCTACCCAGCACAACGATCTATGATTGGCTGGAATTGCGCACAGCTTGTCTGCCCTGGCCAACTTTAACCACTGGTCTTAAGGGGGGGAACCTAGTTTCGGCAAACTTTTTTCTTTTTTGACCGATTTTGTTCAAATTTTGCACACTCTTTGGAACCAATCTAGACAACTTCTGTGCAAAATTTGA
>JASGXE010005500.1:0-22765 GCA_030068105.1 Sinentomon sp. SZTP_YWyxl
GTGTAATTTTGGAACTTCCTTGACCTCGAGGCCATAATGTGCTTACATGGAAGTCGTACCAATCAATAGGGGGCTGAATCGACGAGATACCATGGAGGGTCACCTTCCTTGCAAAAGAGATTGAAGCAATGCCAAACTGGTGGTGTTATGTTGATGGTTATTGGTTACAGTTCCAAAGTATACTGAACATATTTGGTGGAGCCAATTTTGGGGGTGTTTTGTGAGGCCAAAAAGTCGCACCTGCAGCAATCCTTAGGTTTGACAACAAGCAACTGGCGTCCACCAACTAAGAAGTTGGCAGCAAGCAATAGGTGAGGGAATAAGTCAGGTCAGATTTATTTAGCTTTAATATTAAATTTTATTCGAGAAACAAGTCTAATTCAACCACAATTGCAAATCTGGCTCAGCCAAATGTGGTCAGCACCTACTTTGGTACGGTTACCGCCGATCAGAGGAAGAAGCATCGCAATCTTCAAAAGCAATCGCGAGATCGAGGCAAAGGTGTTGAACTTTTTTGAGAATTCGTGCGACGCGCCGGTTAGTATTTGCGAGGTCGATTGTCCATCGGATAACACTCTTTTTAGGTTTTAAATCACCCTGTCCTCACTCTTAGTCAGGGTAGCTATTCGCGAACTAAATTGCCCACTTTAAACCCACCCAGGGCAGTCAGAGAAGTGGCCATCTGGCAAATAAAAGTCTCTGATCTGGCAAAAATTCATCAAGTCGCCGGAAGGAAAGATAAAATTAAAAAGCGAACCGAATACAAAGGAAAAGAGCACGAATAAAAAGGGAACGAACTCGACTTGCGTGAACGAAGGGTGGATGGAAATGGAGGCAAGGTGAAATTTACGGGACGTGAAAATAAATGTGATAAAATCCAAGAGAGGGGAGGGTGATAACCAAAGCACAAACAGAGTAAAATAAAAACCAAATCCATCGGCTTGAATGGGGAATGAGGCACTAAAAGCGCTAAAACCAAAACGCTGAAATTGGCGCGGATGCAAATAATAAAAGCGATGTTAAAAAATAAACAAATAAATTGATGTGGTGTCTGATGAATTTTTATGTTTGGTGTGGTTATAAACCTGATGTTTCTGGCTAAATATTAAATTTCCAACAAAGCCTATAATTATCCGGAATTAAAGGGGTGCCAGTGAGAGTGAAAGTGACGTGTGATGTGAAAATGTAATTAACGCTATGGCCTGAGCTGCGTGTTGAAGGTGGGGAATGTCAGAGTTTGCCATGCCATTCGCATTTGTCATCCACCGCTGCTTTGGCGAGAAATTGAGCAGGAAGGTGCCTGCATGATGCCCCGCACTTTCCATAGGTAGCCTTGTTCTGTTTTCATTGCTTTTAAACTTTTATGTCATGCATAGTGGCGGCGGAATTAATGTTGTTACTCATTAATTCCGCCGCCAAAATAAGGATCTTCAGAAGATACTCTTTAATATGTCCAAGGTCAAAATTTGGCATCTCCAGAAAGCTCTATTGAAATCTGGCGCTTGAATTTCAACAGCCTGCATGAGAGTGAAAAAAAGAAAGAAAAGTTTTGGAGGCAACAGTTCAATATAAGAAAAATGTATGAGTATTCATTACGTCGCTACTATAATTTTAAGGCAACAGCAAATCTTGAAAAGTGTCAGATTTGTAGAAATTTAAAGGGCCGGGTAAATCTCAACTGGAGGGGCAAGATACCCATATTATATGCTTGACCCATCAACTGATTTTTGCACAAAATATTTTTCAACACGCACCCCCTTTAAATCACGTCCTGATCTTGAAACTGTCAATGCTTGACAATGCTTCGCCTATAGCGCTCCATCCCATAAGGCCATAAGCATCTAAACTCAAATCTAAAGTATTGTTCAAACCTATTGAAAATCACAAAAGCGCAAGTTTAAATTAAGTTGTGTAAAAAGCTTCGATTGGGAAGTGTCAACGATCTTGCATTGTAACCTTTGATCAAGAGTCAGTCATCAGCGCTGCAGCAAATATTCACGACAAAAATAATGACAGATATCCACATGACGATGATAAAGAGGAATCATAATGAGCGTGATATCTCAGACCAACTGATCAAACAAGGAACATGGGTAATAAATAGCTTTTGCTTGCATGCTATGAAATCTAGAGAAAAGCTCAGATTCGAGTGTGTGTTTTGTGTATAGTGGCGGCGGAAAAAGATTACTCATACATGTGTTTTTCCCATTTGATTGTTGCCTCCGAAACTTTTTTTTCTTTCTTTTTATTCTTATGCATTTGATAGAAATTAAAGCGCCAAATTGCAACGGAGCTTTCTAGACGTGTCAGATTTTGACATTAGTGATGAAAGAGGATCTTTTGTTTCTACAGCATGGAGTTTTTGCTAAAATCTCTAGAATGAAAATTTTTCACATGTATGGGTAATCTTTTTCCGCCGCCAGTATACACCCTATTCTCGTGTGTAGGTATAGGTACATATACTTGCAGCATTCCAGCCGTCTGCGGAAGAGCTTTTCTGTCCACGCAAGGTTACTTCCGAATTTGTAATTCTCAACTCAGCTTTGATCAAAGTTGATCTGTTCACATGTGGCCCTTACGGGGCTGTTCCATTTCAATGGCCGTGTGGTGGTGCTGATTGCTGTTTTTGTGCGAGTCTCTTGGCAAGTATATTGGCTTTAAGACAAACCAAAATCTGGCATTTTTACTGACGCAAAAAGTCTTATCTTTATGTACTCGTATATACCTACATGAAATTCAGCAGTAGCCTCGAGTTCTGGTGTGATGTTTTCATGTTGGCATGGGCCAGGAAACAACTTGACGCGAACCGTCACGCCATAGGATGTTTGTCTTGGGAACGGACTTCAGTTTCGGAAAAGTATATATTCTATTTGTTTTCAATGTCTGGATGTGTTGGTTATAGCCGAACTCACAGATTTTGGTGCGTGAGGCCTGCTTTAAGATTATCAGAATGTTACCTCAAGTAATCTGCGTTGACAGAACATCCCCTATAATTTATTGTGTTTGTTCTTTTCAGCGATTTGCATATGATGTCTGGGTTTTGGTAGGATGTCTGCAACCGCAGGCTTCTGCCACCAACGCATATCTCAAAATTGCTCTTTGTGTCCTCAAGGAGCATTTTTAAACGCAGCTCCTTCAAATGGTGGCCTTGTGATGATATGTTCACACAGATGCAAGATATACAAAATTTGAAGATCTTAGGCCACAGATATTAATGATCTATATGCAAAGAAAGGATGTGGAGTCACAAACACAATGGTTGGAAAGCAAAATGTACGTTTTAGACACCATGAGCCGTGTCACCAGATTGATAATCTGGAAACAGTAACAACTTTAATCAAATGGAATAGGTCCATGGAAAAGGCCAATTATCATTCATGATTCAATCCTGTCCGATCATAATCATTATTTTATCTTTACCGCAAGCAGTGTTGTACCTGACATGGTGTTGTGTGTACTGTTAGTTGTATTTGTATTTGAAATTTGCGATTTAAATGCAAATATAACACACATGCACGAGAAAAACAGTCAAGGATCGCAAAAAACATATGAACAGGACAACGTAATGGATCATTAATAAATGAGAAACAGGAGAGAAACAAAGTTAAAAGAAAAAAACAACGACAAATTAAAGTCAAAATACGGGAGAGTTTGGAAAAGAAGAGTTTTACTCAAGTTTAACTCAAGTAGCGGTCGAATTTCTAATCAAGTTGGAGTCCTTGGGGAGAGAATTCCATTCCCGAAGGGTTTTAGGGAAAAAAGAATGAAAGTGTGTGTTTAATTTTATAGTAGGAACCAAAAATTTGTTGGCGTGGGAGCGGCTGCTATTGAACTGGCTTGCTCGAATTTCATCTGGAAGAGGGATGATCAAGGAACCCCTGAGGATTTTCTTCAAAGGATAAAGTTGCTGTAGTGTTGTACCTTCAGTGATGAACATACATGAATTGTTGTACCTGATATGGGCCCTGAGCTGCAATTGGCCTCTAAATACGGATTTGTGAGCTTTGAGAGGTTTGTATGGACTTTCTCGTTTAACCCATAGGCCTATCTGATTCATGTGTTTCCATTTGAGCAACACCGCAGGAAGCCCATTATCTCTTCAAAATAGGGCCCAAATGTGGTAGGGCCTGCTCTGAAACGTCGCAATTGTTGGAAATCATTGCAATGTTTCTGAAAGATGCATGGTAGCACACATGATTTCAGTTTTCATGATGGTATTATACACGGCAAAAACATGTTTTAAAAATTGAAGTTGATGGACAAAACAGTGTCAGGTGTCTTGTTTTCTGGACTATATCTGACGAAATTTCCGCTATGCTTTTAAGCAAAGTGTCACGTTATTCCAAGTACTGAACGCTCCCAAATAAATAGGAATTCCAGCACACTACCTGCAATCTTGGATCAATTTGAGAAAAAAATTCTACCTACCAATTATTTCGTGTGTTTCTGTATCCATTCCACTTTTGAAAGAGAGCTCTCGAGCGTCTGACGAAGAAAGCTGTTTTTTTTCTGGTTTTTCGAGAGGAGTTTCCCTCGAGAGGAGTTTCCCTCGAAATCCAGCAAGGCGCAATTTGAGACCGAATCATTGTTGATCTATATGAAACCTAAAATCTAATCGGGAGAACTTCTCTGGAGCATCTCTATAAAGGATCGCTGGAGCTTTTCCGGAGCTTCTTCAGAGGCTTCTGATAAAGAAGGAGGTGTTGGTTTTCTGACAGTGGATTTCCACGTTACCGATTAAAGCCGCTTCACGAATAATTCAGAATCCAAAAATTGCATTAAATGTAAAAAATCGCATGACTGACAAAAAGAAATCTAATTTTTTACTCTGCAGCTTCTGTGGACTTTACAGGTTTCCTTGTGATCTTTGGAATCAGTTTTCTCCCATCTCCGGCATGGCGCTGCGATATCTGACATCTTGAATACCAGTGGCAAAACATCCATTTCCCTGCCCCAAGGTCGCTAGCAGTTTGGTTGTGTTCCCTGGACACCAAGTAACAGCAACGCACGCAAAGGGATTCCAACTTCTATAGTATATAGATGAGCATGAGATGAGTACGGCCTTTGGGGGATCCCAAAGTGGGCCTATACTGGTCCCATATTCGACCCATGTTTGCCATCGTGTGTGACCAACATGAGGCTTGACCACGTGGGATGCAGCCTTCGCGTGGAGTCCACATTTGACATGAACCATATTGGTCCATTGAATCGCCTTTCTTTGCATACGCACACATCCATTTTGCTTCTTCGAAGGTGTCTTTGAGGTCTTGTTAACTGACTGGTTTTCTATCTAGATCAAAAGACCATTGGCACTGATGGCGAAAGTGTTGCCACATCGTTGTCGCGTTTTTCCAAATCAATAAAATTTTAAAGGGATTCCTTCAGCAATTGGGCTCTACTGTCGTGGTGTTCGGACTGGTGAAAATTCCAAGCAACACGGACGCTACTTTTACACGTTTCGCTTGAAAAAAAAATGGAAAAGGGACCTCACAATTTCTTTGCTTCAAAATACACTGATTGTGTCAGTGCCATGCGAGCCCGCTGCGGCTGCATCCGTTAAGCTACCCTTTACTTTTCAGGCACAACAAAGCGTTTAGCCTGCCGCCGACAATGGGACGAGGACCTCCTGCAGAAGCTTCTTTTCTCATGCAACGGAATGCGACCTCTTTCGTGACTGGTTGGTGGATATATGGACCACCTGAGCGAGAATTCACTCCATAGCAAACATTACAAGCTAAATTGTACCAATTTCGAATGTGTATCGTTTGGTGGCCGAGATAATCACAGCGAGTCTATAAGCGAGAAACTGCTACACAGTTGAAATCATCATACGGCGAAACTAATTGCTCCATGATGATGAAATTTCAAAAAGCCATCGTGGTAGAAACTTTCGCTTTCATTTCCATTTTCTGCGCCTGTCTGTTGAACACCCTCCATGGCTTCACTTACGAATATACCCATTTCCCAATTTGCTTTCTTGATCAGGGTGTCCCGAAATTCGAATCAAACTTCTTTCATCAGGCTGTTCCTGCTGATTAGTTTTCTGCATCGAAAATGTGCAGATAATTTTTGCGCTGAGCCTTTGTTTGCGAGATGCGTCTGTTTGTCGTTTTGGCACGTCTTCTGGAAGCTGGTTTTTGGTCCAAACTTTTCATGCCTCGTTTTTCTCCTCGGGTGTTGTTGCTGAGGAGCGAAACGGGACAAAAGACCCCATTTAATTGTTACATTTTTTAAATGACGAAATGTGGAGACATCTTCCAGGAAACACAAGTGTGCGAACACTGCAAATTAAAAAATTCGCGAATTTCACGTAAAGAAAAAGCTCGTGAATTTCTCGGGGGAGTGCCGCGGAATTCACAATCTGTTGAGCAAGAAAACTCACTGCATATTTGACTCGATTGATTTCAGCAACACAGCCTGGTGCACCTGATTGTGCACCTGTAGTTTTCTTCACGCATATTTGCGGGACACCATGGCATGGCTGGTTGCCAGAAGCCTTTCAACCATATACACAAAATCCTTGGCTACCGCCTGTACGTTGGACCCCCGACGGATTTTCAAACGAAGCACAAATTGCCGAAAACTGTGTTGGTGTTCCGCCGCCTTTTAAAGGCCACCCACAAAAATATAGTTCTCACTCTCTCAGCAATGTGATTTAGGTTGTTATAGGCAATAATCTCAGCGCAGACAATTTGAAAACTTGTCCGTGAGGCTCAGGTTCACTTCGTATTATTATACTTCCCTTCCCTGATGGAATGAATATCAACTTACGCTTGGCCGCTTGGGAATTGAAAAAAAAAAAAGAAAACAGAAATAAAAAAAATCTGCAGCTTCAAACGATCAAACACGCCTGAAACTTCACGTGGGTCATTCATGTGCATTTCTCCTAACGTTCTACACAGTATTGACCTCTGCCACAGCAATCACTTCCAGTGGGAGAAAAAGGGGTAATCGGCATACTTGCCCAGAGGAAATGCCATGAACAACATTGTTGAGACTGAAACATTGTGTGGCCTTTCCATATCCTCAAGACACTTTTGCACACTTTGCTGACTTGTTTGTGTGCCCATTGTTTTGATATTTCGCCTTGGAAATACTGCTGACAATTTCTTGGCCAATGCCAGCGATTTCTTCTACTTCTTTAGGCCCATAAATACTTCCGAATAGTCAGCTCATGCGATGGGATGGAGTGATGAAACGGAATGAACAGATTGAAATGAAATGGAATCAGATGGTGGTCGAAAAAAAGAATGTCAGATGCAATGCACGAGTGCAGATTTCTCTTTCAATTGCTGCGAAAAACTGAAGCATCTTTCAAAGTTCCAGTTGTGGATCCAGTCTTCAAGACAAGCGGACGGCGCTCCGCTGCGACCGGGGTCTGCGGTGGAGCCTCGGCGTTACCTTATGGCGTTACAATGGCTGCACAGCCTCTTGGCAGAAGACATGGGGAGATAGGTCCTCAGAAACTGTTGCAGGAATTTCGGAATTTTGGTCGAAAAAATGTGCTCCTCCATACAAAGGGGGCGCTCGCCTCTTCCCCCTTCATTCGCCCCTTCCGCGTTACCCCTGTTCCTTTCAATGGAATGCGGAACAACTTCCGGTTCAGTCACAAACAGATCACCTCGGCGACCAGACATTTTCCCCGCAATTAAGGCCACAGACGCTTCTTCTCGCATGACCAATCCTGTCACGTTGAAGGCTTCAGGGCAAAGCGACCTGTTTCCGTGCGTCTGCTGTTATTCTTAAGTGCTTTTCTTTCCGGGATTGGCTTCTTTTAAGTGTGTGTCAAAGATGGCCGTTGCTGTGTTAATTGAGATTAATCAGAACAGAAAAAAATCCATTCGGTTTTGCTGCTCGATTTTTTTTTTTTTTTTTTTGGTTTGCTCGATCTTGGGAAATGAATTCTTTTTAAGGGAAATAAACTAATTTACTTTGCCGATTCTCGCTTTTATGGCTTTTCTTGGTTGAACATCCTCCCCGCAATGGGTATCATCTGGCTCAATGATTTTCCCTGTTTTCCCAGATCACTGCTCTCGTTAACCAGATGTTTTCGGAAACCAAAGACGTTTGATCATTTAGCAAAGTCTCTAACTCGCAAGCAGATTAAGCACTCTCACTCACAATAGGGGTCCATGCTGTTTCTGATTCGTACGAAGATGCTCCCCACCGCAGCAGAAGAAAGGTGCATTCAGAAGTATTATAAACCTGGATATTTTTTGTTAAAATCTTATTATATTTTAAAATATTGGACTGTGGATGAATATCTTTGCGGTCGAAAGTTCGGATGAGGTTGAAAAAGTACCTACTTGTCGTTTGGAGTCATCGTGGGTAGCAAAAACTGTAATTTTACGGAAGCAATGAAGCGAAAACTGCAAAAGTCCCTCCGAAGGGTTTCTCCGGACATGGAATGCCGACCTTGTTGAATTTCTGAACTTTGTCTTCCGGTTCAGGTCGCCTACCCTTTCTGAAGTGGAGTGTTGCTTGTAGCCCATATGTTCAAATTGGCTTCCTGGGTTTGGCCAGAGATTCGTGTGGGCAAACACTTTCCAAATTAATAGACATAATCCTTGAGAATGGACACCCCGACAAGGTATTCTCGATCACACCACACCCTATTAGTCCTCTCCAGTTTCGAGGACAGATGCCATTTACCGTAGTGCTCTATCCCAAATTTCAATTGCTGATCCAAATTCTAGAATCTCTCTTCGATCGATAAAAGGCAGCGAAGATACATGCGGTGTGGCTACTTTACGGTACCTAACGATCTAGCGCCTGCCGCCCATGATCTACTGAAGAATGCACCATAGATCCACATTTGTGCATGGCCATAGATCCACATTTGTGCATGGCCATGGCATATCCAAAGACCTATAGGCCCTACACGCAGATGGAAAATAACAACAGTTTATGTGCCATTTTTGATATTTTATTTTTCTGGGATTGCTCCCTTTTAAGCTGAGCTTCACGAAGATGCAGAGCTTACGCCGTTTGTTTAAAATATGTCTCAGAAATATCTACTTTGTGTTTTTGTTGGTTGGGGATAAGGATGTGAACATCAATCTTACATATTTTATCTGATTGAGGCAATCACAAAGGAAAAACGAAATTATCAAAAAATAGATGATGACAGTGGTTTGTGAAGTATGCGTCCATGAACTTCTTGATCTCAACAATTGTTTTAACTTTTTGCCCTGATCAAGCTGTGTGGTCCAACCATTTTGATTAAAATGGTTATTAGCAAAAGGCATTCGCATTATTGGTTCGAGAACGAAGCTTCCAGTATTCGCTAATGATACTTCCAAGACAAGTCGGTGAAATGCAAAGAGTTCAACTTCCAACGAAAACCCCTGTATACGCATTGAATTTGGAGGACACAAACATATTTTTATCTGAAATTGCCCTGGGGACATGTCGGGTGAAGTCAAGCGGATGATCAAAGGAGACGTGCGTATAAGTTCTCCTAGATTTTGGAGCTTCCTCCCACAAATTCTACGGACGCGCAGACAATGGGCCGGAAGGGAACAACTGCAAGCAGCCGTTTATAATTAAGTACCTCTGTCCAGGAGTGTGGACGTCGGCTCCGAGTCGGAAGACGGGCGAACGCCTTTTATTGAGCGAAATCTACAGAAAAGAAGAAAAGAAAATAAACCAGAGGCTCCAGGGCTGTATAATACATCTTCGGTTCCACCTTGAATGTTGGATATTTCAAAGGTAATGGTTACCGTTCTCGTTCTGGGGTGTTGACGCCATTGATCTCAGCGTCGTTCAATGGTTGTCCTGGAAGATTCGAAGCTTCTCAGCGGGGGATCAAGGCGATCACCACAAAATTTTGGAGAATGAGCGGGCCTTGTGGCATTGGTGTGCTGATCATTTGACCAAGAGCATGGGTCCCATTTAGCGGCATTGAAGTTTGTTGAAGTTGAAGATGGAAGTACACTCGGGCATTTTTACGCAGCGAGCAAAGCACCGCCAAAAGTGTTCTGGCAATGAAAACAAAAGAACCGTCAGACGACCGAATGGTCAGTGGCTGAAAGAAACACGGCTGAGAGCAGAAAGAGGGTTTCGGTTCAGCCGGTGTTGCACAAAATTTGGGATCCCGTGGTGTTCAGACCCCCCACCAAATTCAACGGACAAAGGTCGTTGAATCTGGAACTCATCGTTGAATCTGAAATCTTCTCAAAACACAACGTTGAATGTGAAATCCTCTCAAAATTGAATGTGAAAAATGGATTCCCTCCCAAAACTCTTCGTGGAATATGGAACCCAACTCAAAACGGAATGCTGAGCTGGAACCGCACGGAGGTCAAATTCGGCCTACATCAGATGAAAGCATTTTAACTGAGCAGAAAGAAACAGACAGGGTGTGGATGATGGGTGAAGGCTGAAGGATGAGAGGAATGAACACTGCTGTGCCCCTATCGCCAATTCTTTATTTTGTCATGGGATGAATTTTCTTGGAGGAGATATAGAACTGCCTCTCCTTGATCGGCAACGGACCGGTTCAATTTTGTGGATATTCTTCTTCTTCTTCTTTGGGTCTTATGGACAGATAGCCTTAGGCTGGTGGTCCGACCGTTTATGTTTTTGTTGTGTCGTCAGCCATGGTCCCGGCGAGGTTCTGGCAAATGTCACCTGAGAGTAGCTGCTCCAGCACCCACCGCTCCAGGCACCCAATCAAGGGTCCCGGCGAGGTACCGGCATACTCCCGAGGGCAATCGCAACAGCACCCACCGCTCCAGGTCCCAAGACCTCAGTCACAACTGCCGATACTGCCGGTATTATGGCACAGCCAACCCGCAGGAACCGACGTCGAGTATCGGCGGGTGATACCAAGTGGCTTCTGTGTTCATGTAACCTGCCAGGCCTCTGTCTTGGACCTGGAGCTAGGTGTTCTTTAACGTGCGCAGTGTGATGCTACACACGGGACCTCCTTCTTAAAGTCCCATCCGAAGGACTAACAGACTGGCCACTTAAGTCTGTCTTTCCGACCGAATTCACCATGCCTCGCCGAAGGAGGATGCACACACAAGTGCCATGGCAAATTTCATTTACCGTGCCTCGCCGAGGGAGGATGCCTCGCCGAGGGAGGATATTGTACGATGTTATTGCCTTATTGGAGGCTAGTGGCGAGTCATTTGTCGCAGTCGGCATAGAGGTTTTCTTTACTTTATAGTCAATAGTTATTGGGAGCGACATCTTGCCGGAACGAATGAATACTCACAGATATGTGCACAAATTCGAACTGGTTTTCAAGGAAGCAAAGAATTTATTTTGAAAACTGAGAGTGCTTCTACACGTTGCTTTTTTACGTTGTACGAATAAGAAACCCCTTCATATACAATCGCAAAACTTAGGGGGCACTTAAGTAACCTGTCCACCCCTGCTGTCATTGAATATTTTTCCTGTGAAATCTTCAAAACTCACAAGCTACGGAACCACCTTTGATACTCACCGATTCGGGAATGTTCCTTTTTGGATTCGTTATTTCAAAAACCGATTGGCTATTTCGCGCTCATTTTTCTCCAACTGTGTTCTGTCAGCAAAACATTTCTAAAGCTAGACCCAGCCACCATTTATCCAGACAAATCATCCACCCACCGTCTTTCTTTTCATGCTAACAGCTTTGATTTCTTGCTGGCGTCCTTCCCAAGCGTGGCATCTCCTCCAACAAAGTCGCCGTCGCAGGTGATGTGAACTGTGAACTCTCAACTGGTCCCATTATTCCCACACCTTTTGAGGAGAATTTACATGCCCATCAATTGCCAACCATTATGACGAATCATCTGACTCAGTCGACTCACTCATTGTTTCCAGTCGAAGGTCAAGGGCTGTCCGCTCGGCACACTCTTCAAAGACGGAAAATTAAAGTCATGATGTGATGATGAGCAGAAACGTTTTTTTTGCATTGGGACATCAAATGGCTGTTGCTGTTGGTGGGACTGCGTGGAGACTCACCTTCAATTTGAGTCAGATTTGTGGAGGAGCGTAGGATGAGTTGGAACATGATTCATGATAGATTTGCAAGTCTTACCTTCCAATTTTTTGTCACCGAATGCCTTATGCCCAGCACTAGAGACGTGCGTTAAATGAGCTCACCACATGGAACTGAGCCCTGTACGACTCAATTCGAGATTGAGATATGAAAAATCCAAACTCGAATCAACAACAACATTTAAGTTCGTTTGGTTGGGTGTTAAAACTTTGGTTGAGTGTCAAAACATTCCAATTACAATAATTACAATCATGATTACGACTGCAATTATTGCGACTGTGCGATTACGGATAGGATCACAATTACGATTACAAAGCCAACCACCTCTCACAGTAAGTTTGTTAAATGTCCTGGTGACCCCAAACAGAAACTTTTCGCAGGACGATTGATTAAATTTGGCAAAAATTGTGTAGTGCATGGTATTGTTATTGTTGGCCACAATTTCAGGTGGTAGCAGGATGATCAGAAACCATGGCATTTTTCTTCCACATGTTTTTATTTTTTTTAAATGCCGTTTTTGCTGGAAGCAGCAGAATCCAATCAGGCAAATTCTAGAGAAATTTCCAGCTGGATGTGGGGTATTTTCCAGTGAAAAGGTACACAGGGACAACTAATCAATTTTCGAATAATTACTATGAAAGGAAAGCGTTAGTACCTTTTTCAGCACGGTACAAAATTCTATAATTCTGGACACAATTTTGGACAATTTTGCACATGGAAAGAGACATTTTCTTCCCGTGACCGAAAAAGTCCCAAATAGTTTCCGCGTGGCAGGACAATGATATGGCTCATTGCGTCATATTGCGCAAATCCTTCGTGTTTCAACATGAAACCCAACGCTTTTAGATATCTGCACAAAGAGAGCGTCATGCGCATATTCTGTTGCTTCTTTTTAAGATACGAGTAGGTCCCTTAACAATGGCCATTCGCGCATAAGGCCGTCTTCTTTGGGCTCAGGAAGAGAACAACTCCTGAGAAATATAAGTTTTGTCCAAGGACGCTTTTGTTAAACTCTGAGAAGCAAGACCAACCACGTGATAGAAGTCCTAAACCATTTTTGGATAACTAGATATTGCTATGGGGGCTGTCCTGCATATCCACAATTCGAACGAGCCTTATCGTTTTGCTGTATGTATAATTCACCGACAAAAGAAATCAAGAATGAAATTGACTCCGCTATAATTTTTCAACGATTATCCCATTTGCTCTCATACAAATGCATGGAGTCTATTATTCATGAAATGAGCCAAAACGACCATTTAACTTTGAAAAAAAAAGAAAAGCACAGCAGATGGGACAAAATTAGAATGAACCAAGTATAAGTAAACTTATGCGGCTCCGATAAAGGAGTTTCTTCAAAGGTTGATCACACAGCAAATCTTTTGTTCGGCAAATCCTTGCTGCTGAAATAAAATACTCCATGAAGCAAATGTGTCAATGGGAAAATCTATCTGAATAGCTTATACGAATACCTGCCAGGCCATCGCCAGCTGCTTGGAGAAAATATATAAACAAGGGCTGTTTCTCAAGATTATGGCTCACAAATTGGCATTCATCTGTTCGACTTGATGAATAGTCTGCAGGTGCGTCTGCGGACAATCATCAAAGAAACGAAATATCAAGAAAGCCATTCCTCATAAAAATAAACATGCCAAAAACTTGGAAGGGTTCAAAGCTGCGCGCACAAGACCAAAATCTGTGCGGCCAACAGACCGGATACATTTTGTCGCGCAACCCTTTTTGCATTCGGTTTCCAGAACGCACTAAAAGCTGTTTCTGGCAAAGTTTGCTCTGATGCCCATTCTAATTCTAGGTCCCATAAATTCCACAAAATAGCTCTGCACATCACCCAGTTTTGTTTTATAGCCTATATGGTTAAATGAGCCATTGCTTCATATAGTGGGTGCATGGTCATACCCGTCCGAACAAACTTTTGCAATTGATGATTTCTTATCAAAACAATCTGTCGTGCCTTCAAAACGGTTTTGCACAAAAACAGAGGCTGTACGATTACATATTGTATCCAGTCCTGTGTGACCTTTGAATGGCATATTTTGCATATTTCTGGAATCGGAAATGGGAGACCTGAGAAAATTTTTCTTCAGATTGTTTATTTTAGTTTGCTCTCGCGCAGATAGGTACCCATGGCCTGCATTGCCCGCCAAAAGAAACACTCTTTCATGACGTCAGATGCATTAAAATACAAGCAGTATAGGGAGGTTCTTTTGAAGCACTCAGAATTGAGGAAAAAAGAGGTCCTGCATATACGACGAGGTCCTGAAGAGGTCCTACGAATGGGCAATGGCTGCGACAGATAGACGTAAAAAGAGGGCTTTGGATTGGGATTCCTCCAGATTTGGTTGAGACGCCTGTGAATGCTTCATCTGGCACCTCGTAGAAGAAGTAGGCGAAAATTACTGAAGCGATCACCTATACACTAACACTACGGTATAGCATCGATATAGAGCTTCAATCTTCCCCACGATGCTCAAAACTTAAGTTTGCGCCTTTTGTTGGAAGGTATGACAGAGTTGAAAATCCCTTTTGCTTCACTGCTCATCCCAGCTGCATGCTGAAGGATCAAACCAAACTTCTGTAAAAGTAAGGCTGCTTTAATAACCTATACTTAAACACATCGCAAGTGTTAGTGGCATCCTTATTTGGCACCATATATCTTTGGTGTATCATTGCATGATGCGCGCGGTATTGTATTATTTTTGTCATAGGTACATCTTAGAAAAAGCCGATTTAAATTGTGGGACATGTCTTTTGCATTCGCAAATTCAGGAGGAAAGGTGTTAGAGATTTTAAGCTCTGATACCTCTGGGAGAATAACATGATCTTAGTCGCTGATAATTATTGATCCGAAGCGGCGAACGCTTTTCGGCCCTCTGCCACAAAATGTCATCTTAACTTTCATGCTTTTGAATTCTGACAACGCAAGAATTTTTCTCCTTTCTGCTGCACACACAATTGAAATCGTCTCTTTTCGAAGATAATTCGTTGGCAAAAATTTCCTTTCTCCCACGTTCGTCGAGATCTTCGATAAAAGTTCTTGTGGGAGATGTTCCATGAAGGTGCAAACGAAATGAGCTCGAAAATCATGCCAAAAATGAAACGTTGCTGTGTCCATTGACAACCTGTGTGTCCAATCTCATGGACCCGATAGAGAGATTAAATTTTCACACTTTTATCGAGCCCTGCGCCAAGGCTTGGTTGACAGTTCTTTTGAAACAAGAAATCGTTGGCAGAAGACCTCACAGTTTTGATAGAAAAAAAAACTTTATTGGTGGGCCGATGCAGGTGCCAAAAGTGAAAATGGAAACTGATTACACATAGACCACATTTTTTCAAATGGCAATGCCACGAACCATGAAACACGCGATGACAACTGTTGATCTGAAATTTATCTGAGTTGATTGTGGTGAAACAAATAGCTTATCTTTGTTTTTTTCTCAAAAACTCAACACAGGGGCTCGAAAATTTATCAGCACATATTTAAAAACTTGTAAATCCTATTGGTATGTGTGACGTTTCTTTCGTTCTTTTTCATTGGGACTTTGTAGCCCTTCGGCTGGTGCTCCGACCGTTTTTGATTTCTCTTTTTGAAACGTCAGTCCGGTCCTGATGAGGTACCTAATGGAAAATATCACATAATTGTAGCTGCTCCAGCATTATCCACTGCTACAGGTTCCATGGCCGCAGTCAATACGATGCCGGTTTTATCCTTGTGCCGGATGCCAAGTGGCGACTGTGTTCACATTCACACATAGACCTCTATTAAGTATACTTCTTAGTCTATACTTAAATTCTATGCATTCACATAACTTGCCGCAAGCTCCTGTTTCTAGGTGCGTTCTTTAATGAGCGCTGTGTAAATTCAGCAGACGGGACCTCCTTCTTTAAGTCTCTTCGGTAGGACCACTGACTGGCCACTTTCCAATTGGAAATCCATTGATAGATTTGTCGACCTTCCTCCACTCGAGCAAGACTCCAACAATTTATCAACAAGCCGCAAGAATGATATTTTTGATACTTGCCGGCACCTCCCCCTAGCGGCAAAGCAGGTCCATTTCTTCAACACAATCAGCGAGAAAGGCTGAGTGACAGTGAAATCAGGAAAAAACACGCAGGACACAAAGTTCAAGATCTAGGACTCGAAGTTCCACATCCCGACTACTGTGGGCGGTTCGGCCTCCAGACACCCGTCTATGGGCTTCGCCCAGATCCTTCACCGACATAATTATGTCATCGCACCTTTGGTAACGAAATGTGTAGCCGTCACGTGTCCTTTAGACACGCCAGGCAAAAGAACAGTATGACATAAGGAAATACCAATTTCATCATTCAATCATGCCATGACACAATCAACAGTTACACAAAAATTGAATCAAATAAACAGATTGCAGAACACAAAACATCCTGATCATTAATTTTGTTTTGGGCGTTTAAATTTGGCGTCTGCTTTGAAATCCCATTTTTCACAATAATTTTGCACGAACGTCACACTGCATCCAACGTTTGACTTCTAATCAGTCGACAGATCTTTTGCCACTGATAAAAATTCACGAAATTGAACGCAGCATGACTTTTACTCGGTCATTTTACTTTGTGATTTCGAAGTGTTCAGTGACTTTGCTCCTGTGCTTGCGTCTTTTTCACACTCACAAAGACATTTTGCAGGCCTGGTTCCAAATAATTGGGTTGAGTGGCAATTTCTTTGGGTTTTAACTCAGACTATTCAGTTTTCCTTTGCACAGGGGAATTCTCATTGAATTCTCTTCTTGAAACGATTCTAAAAATAGGAATTTATTTCGAATTTCACGAAATTCCACAGCATGCGGGCCCACTCGCATGAATTTCATTTGGCTTTTGAGTTTCAGTAGGCAGGACTTTGGATAGGTCAGATCTTTTTCAGAAGTCTGGTCAGAAAATATTGCCATTTAGATTTCATGTCAGTTTTCGTCTGAATTGAACAAATTTTTTCTTCAAAACGTTTCATAGAGCTGTAGCTATTCTTCTGGGCAAATGCTGATTCAAAATTGCCCGTTGCCCGACAATTGCAACTTATATGCAAGGCCAAGTGCCTCAACACAATCATTGTTGTCACCTGCCTTGTTGTAATCATGCAGTGCTGCTGTTGATATTATCGTTCCTGTCATTTTTGCCCAGCTATCAAAGCTTGGGGTAAGTTTGGTTCTAATTTTTTTGTATTGGGATTCCGTTGAGAGGTTGAGGATATGGGTTATTTACTGAGGGGATGTGGGGCATTTCTGAGAATCTTTGGTGAAGCAAGCGTGTCTGTGGTCCATTTAGACTCCAGATGCTTTGACAGGCTTACTGCTGGATGTGAAAAGTGGTGGGCTATGACTAGCTATTAATTTTGGCATTGAGTGATTGAGTATGCCTACTTGGGAGTGAACAATCAAAGTTTCTTTCCAGGGGATATGTACCTACCTGGTGTTTGGTCTTTTATTGATCAGGTTTGATTTTCTGGGAATTGGTCATTGGGAGATTCATTGACAAAATATATTGTTCTCTGGGAGAAAACGCTTGTCAAGGCTTCCTATAAGTTTGGACAAGTATCCTCCTCCAAGAGGTTCACAGTTACCCATGTCAGCTGATGGAGCCATTGGAGGGCCAATTTGGCAACAAACTGAGTTCTGCCGCAGACGTAAATTTCTGAGTGAGATGAGGTGGTATGGAGAAGCTTCAAAGGGTATATTTTGTCTATCGAGTGCAAATTGTAAAATTTATTTGTTTTGTCTAATGAGAAGGCGAGTTTGGTATTGTCTATTGATTTCTGTGAGCTAAGCTCCGAGTCTTCTCACATGATTTGTTTTTCCCTGTAATATTCCTTGCAGGATGTTTGTTTTTTTTTTTTGCATTTCTGTTCTGAGGTTTGTTTGAGTCATGAGAAAGGTGTTTTAGATAATGGAACAATGAAGCAATGCACGTGAGAAGTTGGGTACCTATTGTGTCTATTCAGATCTTTTGTTTTTCTGCATTGCTTTGTTGTCCCCTTATCACGGTCACGGTTGGGTTTAGTACCTAGTGGGTACAAGAAAAAACTACAGCAAGAATTCCATCATAAATCAATTTTAATATCTCGTAACTGTTCTGGAAAAGGAAAAATACTTGAAAGTATTAGTTATTGAAAGAGTTTGCTACAACACGGGAGCGATGGCATGTTTTGCAAGTTAGGCCCCATGTCATGATTCTGGTGGAAAGGGAGCACCAGTAATCAGAGATGCTGCAATGAAACCTTGGCTTCTTCACATCCGGTCCCATCGTGGTCAGGTATCTTAGATGCAGGAGTAGGTATCTGAAATCATACAAAGGAACAAGAAAACTATGATTGTGAGGAGTGGAACTATTCTGTAAGGATGAGGGTCATGAATGAGATCTGGTTTTCTTGTACTTTTGTTCCAGTACCAATGCAGGGGAATGTTTCAATTAGCATCCTTTGGTGAGTATTCCATCACCTTTTCGATTTTACTCTTATTCAGCCTGCGGTTACCCGCTGCAAAGGTGCATCCACCTACTCAAGAGCTGCAGTTACCTACCTGCCTTCCTGCTGGTTATGTACGAGCATTGATGTTCAGCTCAGCTGCCAGAATTAGAATTGTGCTGCACACCTGCCACTCTATCTGTCAAGGTTCGGCTTGGGAATGCTCGACGCATGCTCTGAGACGAAGACAGGCATCTGATAAAGCCTTCGCTTATTCCCAACATTTTCTGCTGGCATCAGTCGGGGAACCTGAAGTACTCTTCCAGTCTTGGCAAGCTTTTCTTCGAGTCGGTAATGACATGTCGTTCCATTTCTGGTAAGGCCTCTGCAAACAGATAGGCATCGGAATACGAGACGATTGAGATTATTCGCCTCCATGAACCAAGACCACAATCGAATTTCTTGCTCTTGCCGTATTACGAATTTGTCGAATTACTTACTGAATTCTGCTCGATTGCTCAGAATGGGCTCGTCCTGAATTTGATTATTGCTTTTAGCATCTGTATGCATGCGTGCGAGAATCCTTCATTTGTCGATGTAACGTATTTTTATTATTGTCCGTTGTTGCTCACCTAAAAATCCAAGTCAATGTTTTAGTTTGATGCTGATAAAAGTCCATGAGGCGTTTTCGATGACTTTTCAGTTTTTAAGCTGAGAGGCACACACTTGCTTGATTTGGGGAAGATGAGCTAGCCAGGAGCATTACCTACCTAACTCAGAGGAAATTGGAAAATTCTACAAATGAGCCCCTTTTGGGGAAAGTATGCCCTTTTATTCCATTTGGCCCCTCCTGGAAAATCCTTTTACCCTGACACGGAGTACCTATACACTGATTTCAGTGGTCATTTTTACAATAATTTTTTGTTGGCGGAGCCTGAGGCTAACGTCGTTTTTACTGTTTTGCATGTTTGTGCAGCTTTATTGCGGACTGTGGGCGCCGACTTGGCGGAGTTGCGACAATTTAACAAATTGCGATCCAATATTGAAAATGATATCCGTTTTTCCCGTCATCCGCAGTTGTGATTTAGGGTTGCAAAATTTTGGTGGTCCCAGTGTTGTGTGCGGGCCTCGCGTAAAATTTTCAGAAGGCCCCTCTTCCGCTCTATAAGCGCAAAAGTTCGCAAAACAAACGAAACCCTTTGTTTTCAGGACACCGGCATGTTTTCAGCCAATCGACAACGAACATAGGAATAGAATCACTTTTGTCCCTGCCATCAACTTTTGCGCAAGCCCGATAAAGATTCCAATAATTTTCATCGGTTCGATGTCATTCAATGCCATTCAAATCTCCGCCCTCAGTTCGTCGGCTGTACATCGGTGCATAAACACCAAAATGCTTCTCTATGACTCGAGGCTTTGTGCACCTCGAATGGGGAAAATAACTACAGACAGCATGAAGGGCAATTCATCAAGTGCAGCACAACGCAAACAAAACTTGTCAAGCAAGGCGCCTTTGATTTTTCTATCAGAGGCGTCAATGACGTCAGACTAATCAATGACAGACTCATCAACAACCAATCAATGACAGACTCATCAATGACTCATCGATGACTCATCAATGACTCATCGATGACTCATCGATGACTCATCGATGACTGACCGATGACTCATCGATGACTGATCGATGACTCATCGATGACTCATCGATGACTCCATCAATGACTCATCCATGATTCATCAATGACTCGTCAATGACGTCTGACACATCGGAGGAATACTCATCCCGGGAGAAGTGTGCTCCAGAAACCTGCAACCTTACAGGGCTCGAAATTGGCGGGAGCCCGCAAGCCCGAGGCTCTCAAAATTTTGCGCGGGCTTGAACATCATGCTCGAAAGAAGCCCGACGGGCTTGTGCCTAGATCTATAAAAGCATCAAGTTAAAATATGAAATTCTGTGTTTTAGGACCAACCGAACAGGACTGAGTCTATCTCCTGAAATCCAAATGACTGGCAAGTGGCAAACACACATGTCGCGCGCGCGTCGTCAACTTTGCGTCCGCATCCACGCGCGTGGCCAGAGATTTTTTTTACGAGATGGACCATTTGTCCTTTTGGGTGGTGTCCAAATTGAATTTGGAGTTCCTTCACCAACAGATGGCCAGCACCACGGACATTTCAGAAAAAACACCGAACGCTGGGACATCGAACCTGCGACACGCCAAATGCAAAATCAATCACGAAGGCTGGCCAGTGCGTCTGCCACTGAGCTACGACGGCTTTTCGGTTTTCTTGATATTTGAAAATCGCAATTTGACTTTTCTGACAAATTAAAAGAGAAATGACAATGCAATGACTCCATCAAGTTGTGTCTCCCGTTCCAGCTACACAAAAACGGTAACTTTCCATTGATTGTTTTTGCTCTTTTGGGCCCAAATTCAGCCGTTTTCCCTCTTTCCGCTCAGCTTTTCTCGTGTCAAGCCAACGTATAAAGAAACTGATGACTCGAAAATATAGATAACATATGCTTGCAACTGAATTTGAGGATACATGACCACAAACTGTGCGGAGAACAGCTTTGTGATTTTTTGCCAACTTTATACATAGTGCAGCAGGTCATCTTTGCTGACGTTGTCTTTCTACTTGGTGGCTTCTCCGCAACATGACAGCGTTTCGAGCCCGTCACGATAAAAGTGGAGGGGCCAAATGAAATGGTTCGTCTCGTTGTTTGACGTTTCTGCCGCGTGCGAATTTCTAAATTCCAAACAAATCGCATGAATTTCAACCAATCGGATGCGAGCAAAATCGGAATGACGCAATTATAAAAACAGTTTCATGAATTCACCTTTCCGAAGCGATTTCCGGCTGCAGTGTCTGTGGCCGAGTGGTCTAGACAGCCCGCTGCCGCTGCGGTGGTACGCGTGATGGTGGTCCGAATCCAACCTGGGGAAAAAATTTTAGATTTTTGTTTTTCAAAATACCGAAATGTTTTTTGACACCAGTGGCAGTCGTTGACACCATGAAGAGGAAAGGTTGGGTAAGGTTAGGTTAGATAAGCTTTAGATGTCTGTAACGCGGTTTTTATTTGGGGAAGCACCTGATTGGTCGAAATTCATGCGATTTGTTTGAAATTTGGAAATTCGTCTGCCGCGCGGCGTGCGAAAAAAAACGTTTGATTTTGCAGACGACAGAAATCGAAAACGCCGAAAAGAAGGCATCATGCCATGCCGAACGTCTTGTCTTGTTGTCTTGTCCGAAATTTTTTTTCGACATTTTTCCGTCCGAAGAACAAGTGCAGCTGCAGAATTTGGGATCCCTCCAAAACGCGGAAATCGCGAAATTTGCGAACTGTGGCTGCAGTGCGAATTCAAGCCCCAAAACCTGCAAACCAAACTTCCCCAATCAAATCGAACTCAACCCAATAATGTGACCTGTGGTTCCGCGTTTTTCGCTTGTTCTGCGAAAAAAACGCCACATCTCCCTCTCCCATTGGTCCGCATCCGCATTTGGGTTTGCTTCGTTCGGTTTGGTTTGATTAGGTTAGGTTAGGCACCCAATCCACACTTGTTTATAAATGATCATTTAAAGGATTAGGTACCAATAACGCCAAGTTGATCATGGACAAGTTGCCAAATCCAATATCTGAGACAAGGGAAAGGAAGGAGCCAGTTTGAGCAGGACCCGGAAGATTTGAAGGATTTTTCCAGTTAATCCCCGGAAGATTAAAATCACCCAAGGTGTGTGCACGCCTTTGTTTCCTGCTGCGGCAACAGCTGCCTCTTGTTCACAAGGAAGTATCCAGAAGATTCAATGACACAAAGGAGAGTGAGAGCATTGAAGATAGTAATTGTGATTGTGTGGATGGCATACCGGTGGCCGTCAAGAACAAAAATTCACCCAAGAGTGAAGATTCTGGTTTCTTAAATGACTGCTCCATGGTAAATGGATACCACGATGATTCATTTCAAGGTTTCCTGGTTCAGGAATCAGCGCCAAAGAGCCACAAGTTCCATTCTTCTCTTCACAACTACAATCGGAGGTCGTTGTTCCAAACCATTTCAAAGGAATATAATCTTCTCAAGAGCTCTTTGCCAGACGGAATATGGGTCAGGGTCTATGAGGACAGAATGGACCTCATATCCCTGATGATTTGTGGCCCAGCGAACACTCCGTATGAAGATGGGCTGTTCCTGTTTGACCTTCAGCTTTCTGTCGATTATCCAAAAAGACTCCTCCCCTCTGCCATTATCTCAGCTATTGCACTGACAGGTTCAATCCAAATTTGTATGAAGATGGAAAGGTGTGTATCAGTTTGCTTGGAACTT
>JASGXE010005501.1:0-32314 GCA_030068105.1 Sinentomon sp. SZTP_YWyxl
CTTTCCTTTTCAGACCTTTACAAAGGTGGTCTGCTCATCGATGAATTAAAGGTGAGAATTAAACGTCAGAGCACGCGATTCTACACCTTTAATTCTTCGATGAGCAGACCACCTTCGTAAAGGTCTGAACCTGATCTGAGCAGGGGAATCCAGTGGCGATTCAGAATCAGTTGCAATGATAAAGCAATGCCTCCTATGGATAAAGCCGACGCACGGAAACGTCATCAATAAATAGAAGATGGATGGGAAGAGGAAAAGACGATGCCAGTGAACGGCGGGTCGCAGTGCGCCGGCCACGGAAAATGAAATTTCTCTTGAACCGATTCACGGATTTTGATCGATTTTTTTGTGCTGGAAAGCTGAAAAATGTGCGATTTTAGACGTGTATAACAGTCCCGAACTTTTCGCTGGTAAAATTTTTAAAACTTTCTGGTACAAAAGTGTCCAAGTTAAGATGTGACAAAATTCCGGGGTCCTATAGGAGGCACTGGATAAAGGCGTGCAGGACATTATTGGCAATATTTTAAGTGATTTGAAAAGACATGGAACATTTTTGAACCGGTGTTGCAAAGACATTTGGCGCCAGATCAATTCTCCAATCTTTCCTTTTTCAGTTGAACCTGGCTCTCAGTTGAGTCCACGTCCTGCTGGAATAAGGTCGGTCCGAGCACCAGAGACGAAACCCAGATCTGAGTCAAACCTGGCGCCTGGTCAAAACATATGCTCCGAATGCGAACGGCTGATTGTGTAAGTCATTAATAGTTTTAGGTATATTGGGCGCAAGTTAAATGTGTTTTTCCTCATTGAGAATTCTCTCAAGGCCAGTTGAATACTGGGTGCACTTGCAGACCTGCGAATATGAATGGCACTGCTTTTGATTTTCACCTCCAGCATGGTGTGTAGGGTACTTTATAATTTGGTGAGGTCGTCCCAGCGCAGTGGCTGACGCTTCTTGAGTGGTATAGAAACAGCAAGAACACGTATAATTTTAGGTATAGGTACCTATGCTGAAAAAGTTATAATTCGGAAAGGGTGCAAAACCACAGCACAGTCACCCGTTATGCATGTCAGCACTCCTGTGGGGCAAAACTGATTAATCACGTTAACAGTTTTCTTCACATACAATACCATTTCACATTCTTACAATACGGTTTTAGTTCTACGACAATTAAGTCGCATTGAAGTTCCAATCTGGATCCTAAAGCGGAAAACACAATCTGGGTTCAAATTATCCGGAAATGTTCATACAACAAAAGTTTAACCACGGTCCCTTTAATTAAAGGGACCTTTAATTAAAGGGACCCTTATTAAAGGGACCGTGGTTCAACTGAGAACTTGCAAATGCCAAGGGTTGTCGAGAAACGTCTGATGCCGTTCGATTCAATTCAAGCAACTGCGTTTTCCTCCTCAAAGCCCTGGCTTTGCGTATTCCTGGATTACTCTCAAAATGTAAACATCCATAAAACTGCGTTCTTCCACAGCAGATGGTGGCACATATGAGTCTGTTTTCCAGAATTCTGACTCTCGTTTTGTGGAAACGAAAACGCTGCCGCCTGCATGTACTCGTATGTACCGGTTACTTTTTTTATTTCCTGCATGACACTGTTGTCAACATGTCTGCCCACGTGTTTTGCTTTATGGAAAGACAAATAAAGACTTCCTGGAATTTATTCTTGAAGAAATACGCTGTTATTGGAGCAATTTGTAAGCAAATATGAATTTGGCGTATTTTGACGCGCCTGTGCTGATGGGTTTGAATGGCTCGTTTTCCAGAGATGGAGGTTCCAAAGCAGAAATAAAATTATGCAATGTTCCAAAACCGCGAAGTTTCCCACACCAATTTACGCTTGAACAGGTCATCACGATCCTTGTTTAGCGTCTATGCGAGTATCATGTCCAACTTTGTACGCCTGAACGCATTCTGCATTCAACACTCCAGCTTTGCTATTGGAGGCTATAGCTGACTATAGCCTCCAGTTTGCTATCGCCTCTAGTTTGGCTATTTGAGGTTAGGGTTTGCCATAGCCTCCAGTTTCGCTATTGGAGGCTGTTGTTTGCCATAGCCTCCAGTTCAGAAGTTTAGCTATCCGTATATTGGAGGCTGTAATTTGCCACAGCCTCCAGTTTAGCTATTGGAGGCTATGGTTTGCCATAGCCTTCAGTTTAGCTATTAGAGGCTGTGGATGGTTTGCTGTAGCCTGCAGTTTTGCTATTGACGCTAAGCTCCAATTTTTCTTGGGGATGCTATAGTTTTGCTGTTGAGGCTATAGCTTGGGCGATAGCCTCCGCCGTTCTGCGGTCAAGTCCACCTCGACATACACCATATCTAAGTTCTTGCTTTAAAATTCTTTTTATAGAGGAGTCTTTGTTCGGATAAAGGACAAGAACCTTCACGCCGAATGTTTCAGATGTTCAACGTGCGGATCAAGCTTGAAGAATGTTGGTAAGTCCAATGCCAAATATCTCATTTCCCCAACCAGCATTAGCGCTGCCAACTGTTCCGAACTCGATGGTCTATTGCAATCTGCAATGCGATGTAATGATGTTTCGATCTGTTCTTCTTTGCCGGTTTCAAAATCCTCTGTTTATGTTTGGTGGATAGGTACAAATTCAATCTTTCCTATGGTAAGTCAGGAAATGTTAAGATAAGATTATCTTACAGGTGGCTCTCAAGTTTAACAGAATTGGCTAGCTGTGTGATGTTTTTCTCTGCGACAATTTTTCTGATCGCATAAGTTCACCCAACTTGGTTGATGGGTTTACCCAACTTGTGTTGGCGAGGTTATCGAACTTGGGCCGTTGAGTAAGCATAGCAGACTTGTGATGATGGGTTCGTGCAATTTGTGACGAATGAGTTCCCCCAACTTTGATGATGAGTTTACCCATGGCGATGAGTTTAGTTATCAACCTGGGCCGATGAGTGTATATGCACTTTACTTGTGATGATGAGTTTACCCAACTTTGAGATGAGTTTACCCAACTTTTATCATTACCCTCACTTTGTGACGATGAGTTTACTACCCGCAACTTGGGCCGATACACCTCATTTGATGAAGATGAGTTAACTTGTTTTGATGAGTTTTCCTTAACATGTAATGACGAGTTTACAAACTGGCTGAAATTAGTTTGTCAAACTCGTGACAATGAATTCATCGAACCTGAAAGAGTTCAGTAAAATCAACTTTCACATCATCTGCTTTCATTTGCGCACAATTTTCTGATTGCAGGATATTACCAGATCAGCAATAAGTTCTACTGTGATGTGCATGCCAAACAAGTCGCCAGGCAAAACCCTCCAGCGCCAAACTTAGAACCAGTTACCGTACCACCGTAAGTTTATGCACTTCTCAATTTTCTGAGCATAAGGCGGTAGCACTGCTAATTTATTTCCTCAAGTACACGACCCAAAAATGCACTGGTGCATGCGTCAGTGAGAACAACGTCTTCCCATACCTTTGTTTTTCTGAGTCACAATGTATTGTCTATAACGGGAAATTAGATCACAGCAGCAATATCGGCTCAGTTGCGTTCGGTGTCATTTTACTGGTTAAGTTGCGTTTCCTGCAGCGTTTTTTCCTTGCAGCGTATGGAAGAAAAACGCTGCAAGGAAAAAACACTGCAGGAAACGTAACTTAACCAATAAAATACATATACCTGTGTTTTTAGTGTGGCATGCATGTTGTTTGATTCCTGATTATTGCAGTTTCGCACCACAGGTTGAATCAATTTGTTGTTTCAGTGCCTTGTAAAATATCTGCGTTTTCCATGTAAATTCCCATTTTCCCCTCCATCACGTGGCATTGTATTGCTCATAATGGTTGTAAATTATAAAAATAAAATGACACCGAACGCAACTGAGCCGACATTGCTGCTGTGATTTAATTTCCCGTTAGACAATACATTCGATATTTTTATGTTAAAACACGTGTTTCTGTTGAACACTGACGCCTAATTATTGATAAAGGATAGTAAAATCAAGAAAGGCAGTTTGCTACATAGCAGCCTAGATGGATACATATGCCCCAGATGCTCCAGATGGACCCTCGTTATTGATTTCTCCATCATGAGATTTGTCGTCTTCTTTATTTTGCTTTGTTTTGTTTTGAGATGAGTTTTGGGTGATGAAAGATTTAGAGACTTAGAGACCTCATTTACCAGTACATGGACCGCAGGAAGCTGAAAAAAGCTTGAATAAGGTTTTATGGAGCAGCGTGCAAAACAACTACATACTCCGGGAACGGCACAATGCGTCACTTCCATATGTTATAACAAAACATTGCCCATAGGCAGTTTGTGTTTTAGCAGTTCCAAACGCTATATGTCTTGCTGTCTTGACTTTTGCATCTGGCCAATGCATTTCCACATGTGATGAGTTGCTGAATTTCAGCAAGAATGTCATTGAAAATGGTGGTGGAATTAATGCCCAGACACATGTGAAAATTGTTGAGATTTTTGGGGAAACAAACTCTGCAGGAATTAAGGATAGCATTAGCATTATTAAGGGTAGCCTCTCTTATAGACGAGGCTGCAATTTTATTCGTATTTTTATTCAGCTTTCTTGCAAGATGGCTTTTCTATTTCCATGGTATTTATTAAGAGTAAAAAGAAAGATGAAAAAAGATGCGGAGGCTTTTTACAGTGGCATAAATAGATGCCAAAGGGATGAAATAGCCTAAGTGATTTGGGCCTTCAAATTAAAACGAGCTAAGTCAAAAACACTTTAATTTCTATTCCTGTGATTTCCCATTAAAAAGCATTGTTGCTCAACAATGAAAAAATTTCATACGTTTTCACTTAGCTCCTTTTAAGTTGGCCACGCCGAATCACTTAGACTATTTCATCCCTGTGGCATCGAAATGACGTCACCACGAAACAGTGACTATGCCTTCAACCTTGACGGAAGAAAACCAAGGAGGAGCTGGTCCTCTGGTGCATATATTGTTCGTTAATGTCTTATCATTCACGACGGAGAGAAGGGTTCGGTGGAAAGTTCGGTGTGAAAAGCTTGATTTTCGAAAAAGGTAGCCTTGCATGACGGGGGCTGTCAATGAAAGTCAAGAAAACCTCGACACATTCGGGCGAAATTCGCACTGAAGATGTTTTCCACCGGACCCTTCTCTCTGCTGGCAATGTTCTCATGAGTGTGCCTTAATTCCTAATTTTCTGTCTGTATCTATTTGCACAACACCTTTTCAAGTTTTAATAATTTCCACTGTAACTCAGAGCCATTATCCATTCTCTGATTTATTTCAGTGGCGGAAGGATACCGTACGGTGCAACCTTCGCTGCTCCAAACAGCCCAGCACCAATCTCTCAGTTCCAAGCTTCTTCGCTCGGCGGGCCAACTAAATTTGGACCAACATTCACGCCGTCGTTCGTAAGTTGCACACTTCAACATCTTTTATTGTAACATTTTAACAAAAGGTTTCGGGTATCGGTGCTCATTATTTATCTAGGCGCAATTTTGAATCAATTGCAACAAGCGCTGCAAAACATCAATGACACTCGTGTAAAGGCGTAAAGTTGTATCAAGCTCTGTTGAAATTAGATGGCCCCATGAGCCATCTTGTGTACCAGGACTTCAGCATGTCAAGTCACGTTCACCATTCACAGATGAACCTCTTCATTTCTGGCTGCTGCGACCTTTTTTTTCCAAGTAGTAGGTACAAAATCTTTGCGTCTGAAGAAAAGGTTGACATTCCCTATACTTGCCAGTTGCATTTCTGAATTAAGCAGTTGACTTTTCTCATCTTAATTCACCTAACTTTTTTGCCAGCTGACAATTTTCTCTTGCCGGGTGACATCTCTTCCTTTGACGTAGCTGACATTCTGATATCTATTTATCGTTTTTGCTGCTGCTAGCGCCATTTGCTATTAGTACCTACACTTTAATTTTTGTTGGTCAACCTTCCTCGTTTGTCAGTTGACAATTCGGTTGACCTTTACAGCCAGCAGCCGTGTGTGGACATGTAACTGTGAGGACATTTTTCCGGGCTTATTAGCGGATGCTTTTTGCAATAGGTTGACTAAAAGGGTAAGACTTTGGAATACCTGACTACCGATGCTTCCGACGCTTCCGATTCATCCGATGCTTCCTTCCGATGCATCCGACGCTTCCTATGCATTCGACGCTTCCGATGCATCCGACACTGGGGACCGCCTAACCTATCCTAACCTAACGTAACCTAACCTTAGGTGAGGTTCGGTTAGGTTAGGTTAGGATAGCGGTCCCCAGCGTCGGATGCATCGGAAGCGTCGGAAGCATCGAAGCGTCGGATGCATCGGAAGCGTCGGATGCATCTGAAGGAAGCATCGGATCCATCGGAAGCGTCGGAAGCATCGGTAGTCAGGTAATCCAAAGTCTTACCACGAAAAGCAACAGTCGGACACCAAGTAGTAGGTTGGCAATAAGCAATAGTCAGTGAGGGCGGGTCAGGTCAGGTTTGGTTAACTTTAATGAAAAAAAAAATGCATTGCAAAACGTATATTACGTCCCAGAAGTTGGTAATACCAAATGTATAACTGCCGATTGCAAACATTTACCGACGTTTCTCTTAATCTTAATCAACCATATTTCACAGAACTTTTTGCCATTTCTCATTTTTTATTCTCTCACTTCCAGAATAAGCCCTACACGCCTCCAAAGCCGAGCTTCACTCCGTCCACTCTAAAGAAGCCGGTTTCAGGTTTGTGACTTCTTTCTTGTTTTGTGGATTGCTACGTTAATATTGACATCGTTGTATCTTGAGCGTTTCTTTTCATTCTGGTGGCCGTTTCAGAAATTGACTTTTCCTTCATTTTTATCAGGGGCAGGTCTAAATTGCGAAATCAAGTGGAAAAATTGTCAATGTTCTTGCGACTTGTTTGTGCCAGCAGTCACATCCGGGCGAATCGCATCCTGCAAATGTAGACTATTATACGGAGCCATTCTGAATATGCGGGCCATGGGAGATTTTTGTCAGACTTTTGAAGCACGGGGCAATGTAATTCCCCATTTCGCATGAGCCGCAAAACACATTACATGAAGGAATGCATTTAACAGCGCTTACTAGATGGGGAATAACATGGCCCCGTGCATCAAAAGTCTGACAAAAATCTCCTATGGCCCGCGTATTTTGAATGTCTGAGTAGACATTTTTCAGGCCAGCGATTTCAACTACAAAGTTATCTTCCGGGATTTGTTTATAGGAGAAAACAACTTATTCCTTAGAACCCCTTAAAATTTAAAATTTTCCGTAATTTCTCGTGTGGCTACTTTTGAACATTTTGAACCCATTTGCTTTGTCGGTTTATACCAGATGCACTGAACACGATTTGAAAGAATAAATGCGACTAAAATGGCTCTTTGGACTTTCAAAATGGCTCCAAAACTGCAATGACCTTCACGGAGGGTTGTCAAGATACTATTTTATAAAACACTATACAGGCTACAGAGTTGTTTTGATTTTTCTTCGGAAACATCTTTTGTTCTGATTTTGCAGATGGTCCTCGAGTTGTGTGGCCGCCCTCGAAAGATGACTTCCTGTCCACAACCCCGACCTATAAGGCCCCAGCTTTAACCCCCCACTCATCCATTGCGATCCCACTGGGTAGCCCCACTGGAATAATCTCCCCCAGCTCAACTCTAAACACCCCCAGAGCACCTATGGTCAGCGGTGGAGGTGGAGGCCTACCCTCACGAGGGATGTCTTCCACTGCTGGTACACGACCGGCACCAAGAAGGGGTCGTGGTGTCTGGAAACCAGCCCTGGTCGGCCCAGTGGCAAGAGTTCCGGTTTGCTCCAAGTGTTCCAGGCAAATAAGGTCGGCTGATACTTTGTGGTTTTCATGTGGCTCCCTGCACGTGATGTGCTTTTTGTGTTACCTTTGCCACCGTGTGTGTTTTTGTGTTCACCCTGCATGTCCAGCATTGATTAGCCAGGCAGACAGAATGCCAATGCAGACAGAATGCCAATCTTTTCAAAAAGATTGGCTAGGTACCTGCTCAATAATATACATCATTTTTATGGGCCTCTGGGATGTGCCGGGAATGATGAAAATCAAAGGATGGCCCCATTGTGCGCTGGTCCTTTTCCCACAGGTTCATAAAAATGTCCAAGTACCTACAACTCTCTTGCCGTTGCATCAATCCTGTACTCACAATTTACCCTCAGGACAAACATGGACAGTCCTTTGACGAAAATTATGCCATTTGTCTACCTGCGTCTTCCAAAGAAAAAATCCTGCTTTTTCCCAGAGTTCCAGTCAACGGAAAGAAAAATAAATGGGCAAAATCCCAGAGTTCCAGTCAACTGGTTAAACAACGACACATGCTGTGTTCATTCTCCTAACATTCTTTGCGGGGCTTTTGCCCGTGGCTTATGTCCTTGGCTGGACATTCAAAATGGCACCCAAAAGTTTTTTTTACGGAGAGCAAATGCGAACCTATTGTGAAGCTTCGAGGCTCTGCCAGCGGAGGTTTACCTTTGAAACGAAACATTCGGAAACATGCATGATGTTATCCCACCCGTGCATGCGTTTGCTATTGAAATCGATGTCAGTTTCTTAGTCGACGAAGCAGCCTGTGTAACTTTATGCATTATCTGACAGCTTGGTGTTTTACGTTACATTAACAAAGATTTCGTTGTTACAATTCATGATTATTTTTTCAGGGTTCAGCTCGCAATCTTAGCCAGCAATTTTCGAGTACATTGATGGCTCTGAATGTTATCTGCCAGGATGTTTCGCTATTTTCTGATTTTAGCCAAGAAAGTGCGATTGATTTCGCTCCCGGAACGTTCCATTCCCGAATTTCCCAATCAGACATCTGAGACAAAAATATCAATGATTCCCAATGATTCGAGTCACGAAAGCTCGACGCATTTCAGTCTGTTCGCTTATACCAATTTTTAAAACTGCTGCGAGAATGCAATTCAAATTGAAGTTAATTATTGTTAATTATTGATAAAAACAATTCCTACTCCGTATGTCCCACACGGAGTAGGAATTGAACAAGAATCGAAAAGGATTTGTTACAGGAATTGAATCCAAAAATGACGAACATTTCGGAATCGAACGTTCCGGCGTAGATCTTTCTGCAGTTGTGCATTATTTTCGTTACCGATAACTAACCCAACTAACGTGTGTTGTATGATGTGCCTACCCTTTTACCATTTTCCGCCTGTAGATGCTTTGCACGTGAAACCACCAACCAGTAACGGCATCATTTCCGATCAAGAACTGGCTTCAATAACGGAAAAGTACGAGCTGGAGAAGGCGCTGTTGTGCTTTGACTGTGGAACCCAGCTTAGGTTAACGCAAGTTTTTTTCTTTGTCCCTTTTGGATTGCATGCAGTTTTCATCCAACTATTTGACGACACGAAAACCAACTTCGCTATACTTCACACACTCATCAGGAAACCTATTACCATCTACCATCTGCCATTTACGCCATCTACCTATACAGGGTAGCCCAAAAGTCTTTGGCCATAGGAAAAACGTAAATTTGCTGTTTTATCATATTTTGTGATCTGAAATTTTTCTTGCCCTAACCACTTTGATCAAGACTTTGATCGGAAATTTTAGCACCGAATAAAGTGGTGACTTCCGTAGTGGGAGCTAGAAAAAGTCACAAATCAAGAAACATCATAAAAACAGATAATTTAATTTCTTAACGTGGCTAAAGACTTTGGGCATCCCTGAATACTGACATGTTGTTCCAATTAAGTCGAGACATCCGTGGTTAGAGCAAGAAAAGGTTTCAGATCACAAAATTTGACAAAAACAGGCAAAACAGCAAATTTACATTTTTCCTATGGCCAAAGACTTTTGGGCTACCCTGTATACTTACCGCCTCACCTTACGCTTATACCAAGGTAATCGTATGATCTGGCTTACACCTTATAGCGGGTCCACACATTCGCGATTTTGTCGCGTTGTCGCGTCGTCGCGCGCGTAAAAGTTGTCTGGTGCGACATCATCGCCTTGCGTGTAGTACACTCTGCATGGTGATTCGTTCTTCACACGTATGTGGCAATGTCGTTTCACCGGACAACGTTTTCGCGCGCGACGACGCGACAACGCGACAAAATCGCGAATGTGTGGACCCGCTATTACTTTGTCCCAGCTCCACAATCCCATCGGCCTGTGTTTTTACTTGAATTTCTCAAGAAAAATTCCTCTAGCTTTCAAGGTAAGCGCCTTCCTATGTGGCCGCTTGCAAATGTGGCCGTTTCCACCTGTGGCCGCTTTCACCTAGTGGCCGCTTTCACCTAGTGGCCGCAATTACCTGGTGGTCCCTTTTATCTGATTGCCGCTTTTACATTGTGGCCGCATATCCGTTTCCAATTTTTGTCAAACTCAGCCATGGTCACCTCTCCATTTCTTCACAACTCGCTTTTCGCGATGCAAACATTGCTTCACGCGGCCAGCTACCTTTGCTATTGATCATTAGCTTTTAATAGCTTTAGCATGAGAAGCTTTGGTCATAACTACCTTTGCGGTTGGCCAATTTTTTCGTGGCCCTTCACAAAAACAGGCGCTCTTATTTGTTTCTTATTTTACATTTGGTAAAAAACTGACGGCGGTTAACATCATTCCGTTTCAGGGGACCGTTCATAACTGCGCTGGGCAAGACATGGTGCCCAGAACACTTCCACTGCGTCCAGCCTCAGTGCGGTAGGGAGCTGGCAGACATCGGATTCGTCCAGGATCAAGGACAGCTCTATTGCGAATTCTGCTTCGAGAAGTATTTGGCGCCAACTTGCGACAAGTGCAGGGCTAAAATCAAAGAGGTGAGTGTGTTTTGCTTCTGAAACATGCTTGTGTTTCAACAGAAAATTATTGTCGGTGATCAGCTTGGTCAGCTTGGTTATAAAGTCAATTTTTCATTTCTCCTGGATGTCGTTTGTATGCTTGGGTATGTGTATCCCCTGGTTTAGGGGGCAGGGGGACAACGGTTCCTCACAAGAAATACCCGTAACGGTTCCCTTGTCCCTCCCTGGCCTGTGCCTTTGGCTTGTCCTTGTGGAAAGGAAATTCGGCCTCTGGAATACCAAAATTGCACCAAACATGAACCCTGAAATTTCATAAATTTCTTCAGCTTCTGAGGGCTCTGTCCTACCAGACCCTCCGAAACATTTTATGGCGTGCGCGAGTGATGTGGGTAGTTCAAACAGCGGTTTCAATTCAAAATGTGGCCAACAAGGAGCCAAAATTTGGCCAACTGCTCCCCCTAAAGATTTGGAACTCCCCCCAACAAAGTGAGTTGACACTCATCATTCCAAAGCCGCTTGAATGACTGGTGACCTATTATTTTAGCAGTAATTTCTCACCGGTTTTTTTCCCGTTTTTTTTTTCTTTCGACTGTTTAGGATTGCCTGAACGCCCTTGGAAAGCACTTCCATCCCGAGTGCTTCGCCTGTACCTACTGCGGGAAGTTGTTTGGAAACAACCCCTTCTACTTGGAAGACACGCTGCCTTACTGCGAAGCGGGTAAGAACACGATTATTCTAGATAAATACTTATCACTTCGAAACCTTTCGTGTGCAACGAGTATTTACCGATCTTTTTGCCCACAAATATCTCGTTGTCATGGCAACGGCACATTTTTGGGGAAAAAGCCAGAAGAAGCGGGATTTTGCTAAACACCTCTCGTTCATTTTTGTTTGGTTAGCCCAAAAATTGATCCAAAACTCTCCCGATCATTTGGGGTCCAAAAACAAAAATCATCCGAAACGGATAAAATTTGCGGACATGGTTCTTTGGGCTAAACCAAACAAAAATTAAAAGAGGTGTTTTTCAATATCCCACTCCTGATGGATATTCCCCAAAAATGTGCGGTTGTCATAAAAAACTTGCCATGGCAACTGGAACTTTTTATGGGCAAAAACCCGTGAATGAGGAGGTTTTAGAAAAAAAATACAGTTATACTTTGGTTAAGAATTGACTTGAAGAACAATTCCCCCAATTTTTAACACACCATTCCGCGAATTCACCCCGTAAATAGTGGTTAAGGAAAATTATATCACCTAAAATTTTCCAGGCATTTTGCAGCGAGTTGGCTTCACGAACTCGTATTTTAGCCGAGTGGGAACGTTTTTCTTTCTGAACGAGTCCGGAATAGCCATTTTGTATGCCCGGAATAGAGGGATTTATCCCCTATTCATGGAATGTCAACAACCGCATTGTGACGCACGCAGATTCACGGTAATTAGTTCCCGGCTTCCGTTCTTTGCATGTACGGAGCCATTCTGAATACCCGGGTCATAGGCGATTTTTCTCAGACTTTTGAAGCACGGGGCAATATAATTCCCAATTTCGCATGCGCCACAAAACACATTA
This sequence comes from Sinentomon sp. SZTP_YWyxl, assembly GCA_030068105.1. Classification (NCBI taxonomy): domain Eukaryota; kingdom Metazoa; phylum Arthropoda; class Protura; order Sinentomata; family Sinentomidae; genus Sinentomon; species Sinentomon sp. SZTP_YWyxl. The sequence continues at coordinate 12,322 of JASGXE010005501.1, forward strand.
CATGAAGGAATGCATTTAACAGTGCTTACTAGATGGGGAATAACATTGCCCCGTGCTTCAAAAGTCTGACAAAAAACTCCTATGGCCCGCGTATTTTGAATGTTTGAGTATGTATACTCCTTAACAAAAGTCATCGAACATGGAAGTTCAATATTAACTCAGGGGCCATTTAGAATCAATGGCAGCTTTCGCCGCAAAACACATGACACTCGTGTGATGCGTGAAGTTGCACCAAGCCCTGTTAAAATTAGATGGCCCATGTAAGGACAAGTCCTTTTAAATGTTCCAGGACTTTTCATAAGCTCCGTATTTTCTGATCGGCCATTCATGAGATGTTTATTTCCATTCATTTTTCAGATTGGAACGAACTCTTCACGACAAAATGCGTCGCCTGCGGATACCCGATTGAAGCCGGAGATCGTTGGGTCGAAGCTCTCAGTAATAGCTACCACAGCCAGTGTTTCAACTGTTCGGTAAGTAGCCACGATCTGTTTCTGTAGGTGTTGTTTTAACCCCAACTACTCGATATGTTGGACAGGACCAACGATAGTTATTTGAATTTAAGAAGGCATCAGAAGTATGTTGAGGCAACAGTGATGGTTGTTTCTGGTAGTTTGCCCGTGACTGGTTTGGCTTTCAGTGCCAGAAAACTGACGCGGTTCCCATGCTGTCTGTACGTGCAGTTAGCATTTTTCGCCAGTGATTCCGCAAACATGTGGCTAGCGGTTTACGTACCTCCCCATTTTCGTAATTACGAATAAGCTGACCAAATCTGAGCTAACACTTATACCTCCGCCAAAGCTGTGAATTATCATTATCATATAAATACATAGTTTTGACCTACGCACAGTCTGTTCCGTGTTGTCACCCTACATTTTGATGTGCGCACGTTGACCAGCGAAAGGTCTCAAAAATGGGATTTAACCATTGATCCCTCCGTTGCACATACACCAGTGGACCAATCATCTCGTATGTTAGCTGGACCTTCTGTTACCAATTGGCTAATGAACCCCTCTGTTACCTGGACCCTCTGTCATGCCAGTGAACCCAGTGGACCCAAGGTTTGCAAGGTGCGGGGAGTGACCTCCCAGTTAAAAATTTAATTTTTCAAAATTAAGGTATTTCACACCTAAATATGGGTATTTTGTGAGAAAAGTCGAGGTTTACGCACGTACCCCCACTTCACTTAGAACAAATGGGGCCTCTTTTACCCTCCATCACTGGTCTGTTTATTGTCTATATCTTTCAGACCTGCAAGAAGAACCTGGAAGGAATGAGTTTCATTGCCAAAGGTGGTCGGCCATACTGCAAGCTGCACGCGTGATGATTTGCTATGATTTGGTTGGCATACGAGTATTGCTGCGGCCCGGCGGAAGATGGATCCTAGATCGTAATTAATTAACTGGAATGGCTGAAGATGCAGTTGTACAGGTTGAAAGATGTGCATTGTGGAGGAAGGGCTGCGCCGGATCGCTTGCCAGATTGACTGCAAAAGCTTTAAGTTAAATATAAACGGTACTGTACTCTGACGAATTTTGACTTTTTTTAGAAATTGAGGAGTATCCTGAGGAAATGGTGCAAAGTAGTGTGAGAATGATGAATGACCAATCTTGTCAGCGTGTTACCAATGGTGCTAAAAGGGTTGTGTGATGTTCTTGGTGTGTTACAACGGTGCTGAAGTCGTGTGTGAAATAAGTGCTGGTGTGAAAATATATCGGAGCTCAAGAAACTTGTGATGCGGGAATGGTTGCTTCAAGTTTATTGCGATAATCTCTGATGGACTGTTGATGCCAACTTACCTATGTGCTTTGATGTATGTTAAAAGATTTTATTACCATCCTGTAAATAATTGCACATGGTGGAGAATTTCAACTCTTGTGTAGGATATTCAAGCTTTTGTGACCTCATTCCATTTGACAACATTCGTACATACAGTGTGAAAATAAATACCTTCAACACATTTGCGTAAATATGAAAAAGGTGCGTAAATAAACCTCAGTTTGCCGGAACAACTGCGAGAATTGATCTCTAGTTGAGGCTTTCCGAAAACTTGATTCCGTGGAGTTCAAATGTTCCATTTTCGCATGCTGAAGAGGCAGTATTCCTGAAATTTCGCAATAGATACCTCCACTGTAAAGCATGTGCATGTTAAAAGGAATTGCTTTATGCAGTACACATTCTGATATGTGAACGAGCTCTCGGAAACAAATTTTGAAAGGAGAAATACTCTAACATTGCAAATTGAGAGCATGCAATTGAAAGAGTTTTCCCCTGTCATAGAAATCTAAAGTTCTTACACACATTCAAGTGGAATGAGGTGTACACCATTGTTGTGCCGCAAGATTATGGAAAATTGTTGTGTTTGTCCACTGCTTAACTGTCCTATTTTTCTCAAATTCGCGATCGTAAAAACTTTGTTTCTGCGTTTGTTGTGTGCTCATATCCATTGAGAACTTTGTTACTTTCTTCCGCACACTTTGCTCAATAAGCTATCTTCTCTTTTATCCGTCTCGTTATGTGGCAAAAATGTGTGCAAGTACCACACTGCTGTGTTCTTGTGTTATCTCATAACTCTTTTTCTCCGTTCTCATTTATCTTTCTATGTTGTTCTGCTTTTTCGAGTTGATTTTGCATTCTTCCCATGACGGTAGAAGCCTCGATATTGTTCTCTCACGGACTGGGTGCTCTGCTCCGATGTCCGACGTGGCTTCTCCAAATATCCATTTTGCTATCAAGCGCAACTGTGGAGCTGACCGAGTCACGTGACTGGATCATTTCTATTGGCTTTCTACTGCCAATAACATCCGTCCCCAGAGGAAAATCCAAAAAGAGTGGAAAGTGCAGTCAATTTTGATGATTTCCAAAGTTAAAAGAATTCCGTTGACATTTTGAGTGCATGATTTCAATTTATACATTTACTAAACTGGAATTATGTGCAACAAGGTGTGTAAGAAGGTGTGCCTTTAAGTGCGTGAGACTCCTCGAAGTTTTATTTTTCAATCAAGTACCAGTTTTTTTCATGATATAATTTCACAGAAATTTTATCAGCTTCTATCAGGAAAATGTTTCATTCAAGTCCATCTGTGGCCCTGATGACTAATAAACACACCACAGAGAACATCGGAAAATCCATACTTTTATACGAAATCAAGTGCGGGTAGTCTCGCACCTAAAAGACACACCCGTCAAGCACAAAAAGTGCCTCAGCGATTTCAAAAAATTTACAAAAGATTTTCTAAAGATCTAAAATTTTCTCAAGATTTTCAAAAGATTTTACAAATGCGTTGATCATGTTGTTGCTGTTTGCATTCGAATATATGCTATCCACAACGACGATCAATAAGGACTGATTATCCACAACCGAAACGTGCTATTTGCCAAGGTCCTTGCCTATAAGGAGTATGGCTCTGTCACTGTTGCCCATCTGCCAGCTTATCCTCTGTATACATGCCCGCCAAAATAGTGTTTCTTCATTGGTGATCTGGTTTCGCGCTGTGATTGGGCGAAACGCAGGCTGCTTTCTTGATATTTTTTTTTGTTTTTCACGAAAAGCATGCCCACTCCAGTGGCTTAACCGCGCGTCAATTCCACCCCATTCCAGGAAGATTGCCAATTCACAGCGTTACTCTATGGTTGCCAACATAAAGATTCTTTTGACGGTCACGGTACCAGCATGCCAGCAAACCAGCAAGCAGGCCCAGCAAACGTGTGTATGGATTTTGCCTTTATGCCACTCACACAAATAAGGCAATTTTCTTATACTCTCTTGTATTCGATGTTCGAAACCATCTTGTTAATCTCGGAATTTGGATAGAAATTCAGCGTTTAAACAGTTCCAAAGTATCCAAATTTGATGCTTAATTCCCCACCCTCCCATTGTTTGTTGCCAACCAACTGTTTAAGTGTCGCCCCATTGCATGTTATCAACCTGCCGCGGGGAGCTGCACTGATTTCAGTTTTCACTTTCACTTTAACTTCGAGCTTTTATCTTTGCATTTTAATTCCATAACTGATTCGCTTTTGACATGTTTGCTTGCTTTTTGCCCCTTTCCCACAGATTTTTAAGCAGTGCTCTATCCCTTGAGAACAATTTTCATTTCACTCGCGTCTTTCAAAACACCCTGCCTCGTGGGACATACTTGTACGTCTCAGTAAACTTTTTTGCGTAATAGTAGCACTATTCTACAGGGTCTTTCTTTTTTGTGTAATTGTTCGCTTCCATTGACGAGGACAAATGTTTGAATGAGTTTCTTGTATTTGGCACTCCATGGCAACTTTTAAGGAAAATTTCGCACGCTGCTTCCGGCGGCGCATGAAACACGAACTGTTGACACGAACTGTGAAAACAAAACGTGATCCAGAAAGTGCCTTCATATCAAAACCTTTTGCACAAACCCAAAACCAATATCTCAGGTGTGGGGATTTAAAAGGTGATGAATTACACGCACTGGAAAAGGGGAACGACGGTGTCGATGCCAAGTCTTTCATCAACTTTGCACTTTCAACTTTCCAACACTTGAAACAAAGCTCTCGACTGGTGTCAGATTTTGACCTCGGCCAATTTCTACACCTTGGAATTTTTGCTAAAATCCGAGCAGTCACAATTTCTTTCATGTGTTGTTACATTGAATCCGTTAGCACTTAAGAATTTGTGACCATGCCTTCGTCGTTTCAGGGACAAATTGAGAATGCTGCTTCACATTCCTCCGTCCAAATATTCATCAAAGCTTTGATTTCTATGCCGAATCGAAAGGCGTGGAACGGGTTCTCACTGCCGCAGAAATTCCAACTTCATCAGAAGAATATTTGGGCATTCAAAAGAGAACAGGCCAAGCACACTTGAAAGCATGCTCACTTTGTGCCTTGACATGAAGTCCGGAGTGCCACAGGGTGTAGAAGACTTGAGTTTTCATGACGCAGAACTGGAAATCTGCTCGACTATTTATGTGTTTCCGTGAAAAAATCCAGGTAATTTTTTAATTTTAAATGAGTGTGAATGATGGAAACACTTTACTTAAAGATTTGTCACTTATTCTGTTTCTTTATTTTGTGTGCTCATGCAAGCTCAATTGTCGCCAGGATCTGACATCCGGGTGGTGCCTGATTTGGATGGGATGCCTGTTGTCAGATGATTTTTAAAATCCATGATATCAATTAAAATGATCCAGATTACACCATATCGTACCATGTACATTTATCGCGTGCTAATACCTTGACATGTAAAAATACATTTACCCTATAACGACATGTAAATAAGCTTTTTAACGACATGTATAAATCTATTAAACCACGTTGTGCGTGCAACTAATGTAATTTATTGTAATTAAATTGGTTGGCTGTTTTGTATACTTAACGGGTTTTGAAAAGGAGTAGATATGATTTGATTTGTGAATGTTAAGTGCTTGTTCGGATTTTCCAAAAGGGGACATTGAAATTGAGTCTTGTCGTGTCAAACCGCAAATTGTTGATATTTTGTCAGGCAGTGGGGACCAATCAGACTTTATGCAGACGGTTGCACAAACCCTTTCTTTACAGAGTGATCCAAAAAGTTGCCAATTCTCAAGGCCATCCAATGCTTGACAGCTTCTTGGCGATGGCCTCACTGGCCTTCAAAGCTCCTGCTGCCTCAATGAACTAGCCCGGAACTACATGACCCTAGTTTCTATGGTAATTGTCAACTGAGCTTTTTCTATAGATAAATCAACCCAGACCTGTAATTCCGTTAGAAGTTTTATGCAACGAGAAAGTTTCTTCCCATCGGGAAGACAAGGATTTTGCAACAATCAAAAACGAGAGAGTTTGACCGGCATAAGTAGATATGAAAGTTTGATGTTTTGTGCCGAGACCTAGGAATATTTCTCAGATTTTGGGCGTGCACAAGCAATTTTGGGCGTACGCGAGCAATGCGTATGAAAGCAGATTTAGGTCTCATCGCCCGAAGAGTCGCCGATTCAACATCGTGGAAAAATTCGAGAGTACGCGATCATTTTTGCGCCACGTATATTTTTGTGCCATGCACGCATATTCATGCCTGCAGATTTTTTGTCACAACATCGCCCTTCAGGGACAGGAAAGTGGCGAGTGTATTCGCGAACCAACAATGATGGCAGAAATGCAGGAAAATAATTGAATTTTTCGGGTACTGTGCGTTTTGGGCCACTATGTACAATGTGGTTAAATTTTGAGGATTTACCTGAGCTGGACGAGGGACAAATTGCTAGGCTGAATGACAAGTTTGGTGAGAGACGAATTGGAAAATTGCGTGGTGGTGTGGGTTTTGAAGTTTCGGTGCTTTTGAGAAGAGTCATCAAACCAGATAAGTTATTTTTGGTATTTATTTTTCCAGTAAATTTATAATTATTTATGTTCAAGTGCATTTCAATATCTCTTCGCTTGTGACAAATAAAATAGGACTTAGTGAAAAACAAAAAGAGCTAAGTGAAAAATTAAAATGGACCCAGGGAAAAAATTAAAGGGCTAAGTGATGTACAAATGGCAAATTACTCTTCGCTTGTGACAAATAGACAGGGTAAGCGTGGTGGGGGCATCTTTTTGTGTGTTGAAAAGACCTTTTGTAGCAGTTTGTTACACTGCGACGCAACGTATGAGTTTTTACTTTGCAAAGTTGGTGTATCGAAACCTGCCACTTTTTCTTTTTTGTCCTAGTACTTTATAGGCCACCTGGAATCGATCCAGGGTTTTTTCATTCGATTTATAATTGTTTGTCTGGTTTCAAACTGCAAGAAAAATGCGATCAGCGACTTCTCATTTTGGGTGGAATCTTCCTGATGTTCTTTGGAAGCTTAATTCAATGGCCAGTAATCCTGCCTATGCCCTGTGGTATGGGGTGGGTTTGAATTCCAAAGCCCTTGACCTTGCCCAAGAGTTTGCGGTCTCTCCCAATTTACTCCATCAGGTGCTCGTGGTGATAATATTTTGGATGTCACACTAGCTCGCCCCAGGGATTTCGTCACAAGCTGTACTGTGGAAGGGGGATTATCTGACCATGGTATTGTTTTGGTAGACCGAGTTTGAGAAAACCTACGACCATTTTCCGACGCCGCAAAATTTACCTTTTCAATAGAGCTAACTTGGAGGGTCTCTCCAACTTTCTGCAGTCCAAATTCAATGACTTTGAGGCTGTTTTCAGGAGTGGCTGTTCTGATGTAAACAAAATGTGGGATCTCTTTGTTGATATTGCTGCAGAAGCGGTGTAAAAATTTGTACCCACAAGGTCAGTCAATATTTCGAACTCCACAAAATGCCCCTGGGTTAGTAAAGAAATGATGGTGCACAAAAGGAGGCTGAGGGCATTATTCTCAAAACGAAAACTTTCCCATAGTCATTTACTGGCATACAAAAATCCTTTTCTGAATATTCTGAAATCAAATACAAATCCTTCCAACAATTTCTCAATTCGCTTCAGTCTGACATGACTTCTGGTTCCAAAAAATTTTGGCGGTACAATAAGTGTCGTCGTGGAGTTTCGGGCTCCATTCCCGCCCTCAAAACTGATTTAAACACCTCTGTTGACGATGCTGCAACAAAAGCTGCAGTTTTTAAACAAAACTTTCGTAAATGTTTTTGTTTCCGACGGAACCCCGTAATCCCGCCCGCGGGCATTTCTTTTCTGACAACAATGTCCCTCAGATAACCGAAACTATGATTGCAAATCGCATTGTTAAAATGAAACGCAATGTTGCTGAGGGTTCAAGTTCCGTTAGTGTTAATTTTTTGAAGTTGCTTCCTAATATTTTTGCTAAGTATTTGTGTGTTATTTTTAATCTGAGTTTACATGTTGGTAATATTCCAGTTGCATGGAAGAGGTCGACCATTATACCTGTCTTTAAAAAAGGTGACAAATCTAATCCTGCAAATTACCGTCCCATAAGTCTCCTTGAAACGTGTTCTAAAAATTTTGGAATTTCTCATAGCCAATCACATCAGGAGCTTTCTGGATGCTGCCTCCATTTTAAATGAAGCGCAGCATGGTTTTCGTCCTGGTTATTCTTGTGAAACGCAACTAGCCGCTTTTAGCCAAGAAATAGCCATGCTGCTAGACCAAGGATCAAAAGTTGACGCAGTTTTGATTGATTTTTGTAAGGCATTTGACCTTGTAAGCCATTCCATACTTCTGAAGAAATTAGCCTTCATGGGCCTAGATAAAGTTACTCTCAGTTGGTTGAAAGGCTACCTGTCTGAGCGGACGCAGGTTGTAAAAATTGATGATATTTTCTCGAAACCCTTGCCTATTACTTCTGGTGTCCCACAAGGAAGTATTTTGGGTCCTCAACTATTCTTGATTTTCATTAATGACATTGTTGGTGCAATGCGATCCAAAATAAAATTATTTGCTGACGATTGCTTAATCTATAGGAAAATCGCCAGTCCTTTGGATTCTCAGGCTTTACAAGCTGATTTGGCAGCAATATCCGATTGGTGCGCGACCTCTTCCATGAAACTGAATCCATCTAAATGTTCAGTTATTCATTTTTGCAGAGGGCGGAGCATAGCAAACAATTTTACATACGTTCTGGATGGACAAAATCTTATCCCACAAACTGACGCATCATATTTGGGAGTTGTTTTTAATTGTAAACTTGATTGGTCCCGTCAGGTTGCAGCTGTTTCGAAAAAAGCCAATGGTTCACTTTATTTTGCAAAACGGAATTTTAGAAAATGTCCAAAGAAACTTCGCGAGCTTGCCTACTTTACTTTGGTCAGACCAATTCTTGAGTATGCATCAACATCTTGGGATCCTCATCTCACTTCCCATTGTGATTCTTTGGAACGTGTTCAAAGGCGCGCTGCTCGCTTTGTTGTAGGGGACTACCGCAAACGGAGCAGCGTCACCGCAATGATTGCTCAGCTCGGTTGGCCTAAGCTTGCTGGATGAAGAAAGGTCCACCGCATTTTGTGTCTTTATCGAATCCTTGGCAACTCCGGAGGTTGGGGAAATTTGTTTTCCTTGATTACGCCTCCATCTTTTTACAGTCGCCATGACCATCCTTATAAGATAAAGCCGTTAGCATTTAAGAGAGATATAGGGAAGTTTTCCTTTGTGTCCCGAGCAATAGCGGACTGGAATTCACTCCCAGCCTCTGTGCTGTCTCAACCTTTAAGTACATCAATTCTAAGGCGCAGGTTGCTGTCCTTGTTATAAATTGAGTTTCTGGCCAAATTTGATTGGACTTGAAAGTTTTAGAGCAGATGTTCTGTTTTTCTCCACAGGAGTTTGAAAATTAATTCTTCGGATTTCAAAATATTCGAATTGCTCCATAAACCCAGAAATTTATGTCTCTCAGCAACATGTCATGAAAGGTAAACACATTTGGTCTTGCTCTCGTCTTTGTAGTTTGTCTGCCCCATTTCTCGTGCCTGTTTTTCCGGTTTTTCCCGTTTTTTGACGTTTCTTATTGTTTTCTTTTGTGCAAAAGTGTTATTGTTATGTATGATAGTGGGGAAACCCCCACAAAATACAGTCATTTCAATCAATCAATCAAATCCAAATAAAATAGGATTTATTGAAAAATGAAAAGGGCTAAGTGAAAAATTAAAATGGGCCCAGGTAAAAATTAAAAGGGCTAAGTGATGTATAAAAATTAAACAAGGCGAAGTGAAAAATCGGGTCAAGTGAAAAACAACTTTAGTAAAATGTGGTTTATCTAGTACATTATAGGTCCGATGTTTCCTGCATCCACTTATGCTTTTTCAAATTTTTCTTGCGATTTCGGTTTGCAATATCATAAAACCGTCATATAAAGGCTCTTTGGGGATGTGACCAGCCCTTACCCAATTTCCCAAATAAAAGCCCTTATCCAGTCTTTAAGGACAGATCTTGATGAAAATTTTATTCAAGAACTGTAGAAAGCGCAGGGAGTGCAAAAACCAATTTCGGATATTATTCCACGGATCTGAAAGTTTTCCACTTTGCCATCTTTATTTATTTTTAAAGTGACACTTAGCTCTTTCGATTTCTCAGCTGTCACTTGGCTCGTTTTATTTTTCACTGCTCTTCGACATACCTAATTAGGGACTGTTAACTAAAATTATAACATTTACACATTGTGCAGTTTCATGTTTATAAATTATTATGACATATTTATTATGTAGTTTTATGCAAAGTGTAGACGCACCGTGGAATTTATAAGTTTTATTTATTTATGGATCTAACACTGTTGTTTCAAATTAGTTTTAAAAATTACCTTTGGTTATTGATGTTCAGAGATTTTGAATGTTGCTGTTTTGCGAGTTATTTTATTTGAACGAGTGAGTGATGTGAAGTTTTCCCCCCTTTTCAAATCAACCTTTGGTCCGTTCCGTTGTCCTTACTTCTCGAAGAGTTGATGTCATATAGCCAACCATTATTATTTCAAAATGTCCATATGGCAATTCCGGACTGCCAAATTGGGTTCAGTTTGTCGTAAGACAAAGACAGAATTTTCTCCCGCATACATACTCGTGCTTGCTAAAAATTTTCGATCATCGGAGTTGATTTTTAACTTTAGCGTCATTTAGCATCAATCATAAAATGCGCCGCAAAACGTCATAACATCCGTGTGGCGTTTAGTTGCATCGGCCCTGTTAAAATTAAATAGCCCCTGCATTAAACCAATACTTTAAAATTTCTCTTACGTTCGAATACTTTTGGTAGACTGGGTATCTGTCTACAGAGTAAAAAGGGCGCATTTTGCACATTTCGTCTAAATAAATGATAATTTCCTGTCTAGAAAATTACGGCTCAAACCGTGGGGAGTTCAAGTCGAGGTTTTATTTGCGCACAGGCGTAAATGTGGTCCCCTGCCCCACCGCTTCTGAAAGATGTGAGGCAGGGGGTCAAATTTATTCCTCGCCGCAATCTAATCCCGACTTGAACGCCCCACGGTAAGCGTCTTTGTTCATTTATGGTCCATATAGGTACCTACCCTTTTTTGCAGACAGGGATGTGCAAATGCAAAAAAAGAAAATGATTCGAGTTCACATGATCGTGATGGGCCCCATATGGAAAGTCGAGTCCATGAACCTCAACAGTCATCAATTTCGTACGAAATCAACTGCACAGGCCAAACGAATTGCCTTTCGGTAAAAATCTGAATTCGCAGCTTTTGAGCCGGGCTAGTTTTTTTTAAATCAAATTTTGGAAATTAGCTTGCCCGGGTTCCTCCTCTCAAACTTCAATAAAAAGTCTGCTTTTCTGTGACGCCAAAGTTTTCAAGATATTCCGACTTGCCTGGTTATCTAGTTATTCCACTCAGGCTTTTGCGTGATGTAATGTTGGGATACAGCGTTGAGATTGTCTGTACAGATTTCATCCATGGATAAACTGCGACCCCTTTTGCGATTGATGCAAATGTTTGAGGCCGTATCAGCTGATATGATGGCCGTTAAATGTTAAACGTAGGTGCTTGCATTCATGTCTGGAAAATCATTTTTGGTCACTTTTACTGTGACGTGTTTTGTCCAAGCGGACGTGTTCAACCGAAGTAAAAAATTGCCGTTACCGAGATTCGAACCCTCAACCTGGTGGCTAGAACGGTCTGTATGCTGACCAATATTTATGACGCAATCACAGGCTTTAAAAATGTCGCACTTTCAATGAAAGGGGTTTCTCTGCCGAAACATATCTTTTTTCCCTCTTTTTAATCTTCTTTCCATCAATCTAAATCTTTGAAGAAGTTTTGCTGCTTTCAATAAAAGGGGTTTCTCTGCCGATACTTATCTTTTTTCCCTCTTTTTAATCTTCTTTCCATCAATCTAAATCTTTGAAGAAGTTTTGCTGCTTTCAATAAAAGGGGTTTCTCTGCCGATACTTATCTTTTTTCCCTCTTTTTAATCTTCTTTCCATCAATCTAAATCTTTGAAGAAGTTTTTGCTGCTTTCAATAAAAGGGGTTTCTCTGCCGATACTTATCTTTTTTCCCTCTTTTTAATCTTCTTTCCATCAATCTAAATCTTTGAAGAAGTTTTGCTGCTTTCAATAAAAGGGGTTTCTCTGCCGATACTTATCTTTTTTCCCTCTTTTTAATCTTCTTTCCATCAATCTAAATCTTTGAAGAAGTTTTGCTGCTTTCAATAAAGGGGTTTCTCTGCCGATACTTATCTTTTTTCCCTCTTTTTAATCTTCTTTCCATCAATCTAAATCTTTGAAGAAGTTTTGCTGCTTTCAATAAAAGGGGTTTCTCTGCCGATACTTATCTTTTTTCCCTCTTTTTAATCTTCTTTCCATCAATCTAAATCTTTGAAGAAGTTTTGCTGCTTTCAATAAAAGGGGTTTCTCTGCCGATACTTATCTTTTTTCCCTCTTTTTAATCTTCTTTCCATCAATCTAAATCTTTGAAGAAGTTTTGCTGCTTTCAATAAAAGGGGTTTCTCTGCCGATACTTATCTTTTTTCCCTCTTTTAATCTTCTTTCCATCAATCTAAATCTTTGAAGAAGTTTTGCTGCTTTCAATAAAAGGGGTTTTCTCTGCCGATACTTATCTTTTTTCCCTCTTTTTAATCTTCTTTCCATCAATCTAAATCTTTGAAGAAGTTTTGCTGCTTTCAATAAAAGGGGTTTCTCTGCCGATACTTATCTTTTTTCCCTCTTTTTAATCTTCTTTCCATCAATCTAAATCTTTGAAGAAGTTTTGCTGCTTTCAATAAAAGGGGTTTCTCTGCCGATACTTATCTTTTTTCCCTCTTTTTAATCTTCTTTCCATCAATCTAAATCTTTGAAGAAGTTTTGCTGCTTTCAATAAAAGGGGTTTCTCTGCCGATACTTATCTTTTTTCCCTCTTTTTAATCTTCTTTCCATCAATCTAAATCTTTGAAGAAGTTTTGCTGCTTTCAATAAAAGGGGTTTCTCTGCCGATACTTATCTTTTTTCCCTCTTTTTAATCTTCTTTCCATCAATCTAAATCTTTGAAGAAGTTTTGCTGCTTTCACACATTTTACAGATTTTTTGGATCGACTTAAATGTGTCAGGGTTTATGATTGATTTTACGTGCGCTGAGATTGGAATTTTTGAGGTATGTAATACCATTTCACGTTTTATGGTCTGACTTATGATGCATTTCATAAAATAAAGTGTAGAAAAAACATCAATTGCATTTTACTGTTTAAAATCCATGAATAATTAATTTGAACCATCCAAAACTGGAATATTCGTATTCACACCGAGTACAGGCGTTTCATAAAACCTGTTACATATACAGGGGGAATGGGAGATGATGATTTCCATTTGCAAAATACTTGTTACACATACGGAGTGTTCAGTAATTGACGGGCCATAGGAGATTTTTGACAGAATTTTAAAGCACGGGGCAATGCAATTCTCCATCTCTCATCCGCCGCAAAACGCATTTCACGAAGGAATGCTTTTTGCAGCGCATGCCAGATGGGGAATTACCTAGCCCCGTGCTTTAAGATTCCGACAAAAATCTCCTATGGCCCGTCAATTACTGAAGACCGTGTATGGAGACGTAATGGAAGAATGTGATTTCTTTTTGCAAAATACTTGTTACAAGAATCACAATAGAGATTCTTGTTCGCTGGCGATCCCATCTAAGCCAATATGTGTTACAACTATTTTGCAAAAGGAAATCATCTTCTTCCATTACATCTCCATATGTGTAACACGTGTTTTGCAAATGGAAATCATCATCTCCCATTCCCCCTGTACATGTAACAGGTTTTTTTGCAACGCCCTGTACCTGTTTTGTTGGGTTAACATACATTTATTTCCGGAACTACATTGATACTTGACGCAATGGCACGAACCACTGTATTTTTTAACTGGATTATCCCGTAATCCGTGCGCCGATTTTCTCCTGAAGACTCTGTCTCCCCTTATAGAAAATGACTCATACAGTAGTGGAAAGGGTCTTGTGGAAAACAACTTCCGTAGAAAGTACGGTGGGAAAAGCTTGATTAAAAAAACTTTCATTTAAGACGGGACTCAGTCAAGAAAATCTTGCTTCGGGCGAAATTCACATAGAAGTAAATTTTCCACTGAACCCTTCACTCCGCCGATAGAATTTAAATCCATATAGCTTAGTCGCCTTAGTCAGCCGTTTCGAAATTTCGAACCTCCACGCAATATACAAAACCCCAATCACTTGAAAAGGGTTGTACAGTGTCGCAAGCTCTAGTGTAGAAGACCTGTGCGTTATTCACCACGCTTTCCAGAAATATCATTCACCAAATTTTGCTGCTGTTCTCTGATCTTTCTCTAATGCGTAAGTGTATCATAAACTAATTGGATCCCATTTCCAACACTAGGGCGTATTCCGAACTGTTTTGGACAAGCCGTTTGGTTTTTCGAAAGAGTTCCAATTAAATTTTTCACACTCTTGCAAGCGCTTACGTCAAGTTTTCTCCTGACATGTGCCCCGAACTATTTCAAACGCTAAGCTACACACATCATTTCAAAATATTTCTGTTGTGAGTTTTGCTTTTCCGAAGGGGCTTTTAAAAAATTCTTTGCACAATTGCCGCCGCTGACATCAAGTTGTCTCCTGACATGTGCGCCGAACTATTTCAAACGCTAAGCTACACACATCATTTCAAAATATTTCTGTTGCGAGTTTGCTTTTCCGAAGGGGCTTTTAAAAAATTCTTTGCACAATTGCCGCCGCTGACATCATGTTGTCTCCTGACATGTGCCCCGAACTATTTCAAACGCTAAGCTACACACATCATTTCAAATATTTCTGTTGCGAGTTTTTGCTTTTCCGAAGGGGCTTTTAAAATTCTTTGCACAATTGCCGCCGCTGACATCAGTTGTCTCCTGACATGTGCCCCGAACTATTTCAAACGCTAAGCTACACACATCATTTCAAAATATTTCTGTTGCGAGTTTTGCTTTTTCCGAAGGGGCTTTTAAAAAATTCTTTGCACAATTGCCGCCGCTGACATCAAGTTGTCTCCTGACATGTCCCCGAACTATTTCAAACGCTAAGCTACACACATCATTTCAAAATATTTCTGTTGCGAGTTTGCTTTTCCGAAGGGGCTTTTTAAAAATTCCTTGCACAATTGCCGCCGCTGACATCAAGTTGTCTCCTGACATGTGCCCCGAACTATTTCAAACGCTAAGCTACACACATCATTTCAAAATATTTCTGTTGCGAGTTTTGCTTTTCCGAAGGGGCTTTTTAAAAAATTCTTTGCACAATTACCGCCGCTGACATCAAGTTGTCTCCTGACATGTGCCCCGAACTATTTCAAACGCTAAGCTACACACATCATTCAAAATATTTCTGTTGCGAGTTTTGCTTTTCCGAAGGGGCTTTTAAAAAATTCTTTGCACAATTGCCGCCGCTGACATCAAGTTGTCTCTGACATGTGCCCCGAACTATTTCAAACGCTAAGCTACACACATCATTTCAAAATATTCTGTTGCGAGTTTTGCTTTTCCGAAGGGGCTTTTAAAAAATTCTTTGCACATTGCCGCCGCTGACATCAAGTTGTCTCCTGACATGTGTCCCGAACTATTTCAAACGCTAAGCTACACACATCATTTCAAAATATTTCTGTTGCGAGTTTTGCTTTTCCGAAGGGGCTTAAAAAATTCTTTGCACAATTCCCGCCGCTGACATCAAGTTGTCTCCTGACATGTGCCCCGAACTATTTCAAACGCTAAGCTACACACATCATTTCAAAATATTTCTGTTGCGAGTTTTGCTTTTCCGAAGGGGCTTTTAAAAAATTCTTTGCACAATTGCCGCCGCTGACATCAAGTTGTCCTCCTGACATGTGCCCCGAACTATTTCAAACGCTAAGCTACACACATAATTTCAAAATATTTCTGTTGCGAGTTTTGCTTTTCCGAAGGGGCTTTTAAAAAATTCTTTGCACAATTGCCGCCGCTGACATCAAGTTGTCTCCTGACATGTGCCCCGAACTATTTCAAACGCTAAGCTACACACATCATTTCAAAATATTTCTGTTGCGAGTTTTGCTTTTCCGAAGGGGCTTTTAAAAAATTCTTTGCACAATTGCCGCCGCTGACATCAAGTTGTCTCCTGACATGTGCCCCGAACTATTTCAAACGCTAAGCTACACACATCATTTCAAAATATTTCTGTTGCGAGTTTTGCTTTTCCGAAGGGGCTTTTGAAAAATTCTTTGCACAATTGCCGCCGCTACATCAAGTTGTCTCCTGACATGTGCCCCGAACTATTTCAAACGCTAAGCTACACACATCATTTCAAAATATTTCTGTTGCGAGTTTTGCTTTTCCGAAGGGGATTTTAAAAAATTCTTTGCACAATTGCCGCCGCTGACATCAAGTTGTCTCCTGACATGTGCCCCGAACTATTTCAAACGCTAAGCTACACACATCATTTCAAATATTTCTGTTGCGAGTTTTGCTTTTCCGAAGGGCTTTTAAAAAATTTTTGCACAATTGCCGCCGCTGACATCAAGTTGTCTCCTGACATGTGCCCCGAACTATTTCAAACGCTAAGCTACACACATCATTTCAATCATTTCAAAATATTTCTGTTGCGAGTTTTGCTTTTCCGAAGGGGCTTTTAAAAATTATTTGCACAATTGCCGCCGCTGACATCAAGTTGTCTCCTGACATGTGCCCCGAACTATTTCAAACGCTAAGCTACCCACCTCATTTCAAAATATTTCTGTAGCGAGTTTTGCTTTTTCGAAGGGGCTTTTATAAAATTCTTTGCACACTTGCCGCCGCTGACATCAAGTTGTCTCCTGACATGTGCCCCTAACTATTTCAAACGCTATGCTACACGCATCATTTCAAAATATTTCTGTAGCGAGTTTTGCTTTTTCGAAGGGGCTTTTATAAAATTCTTTGCACACTTGCCGCCGCTGACATCAAGTTGTCTCCTGACATGTGCCCCGAACTATTTCAAACGCTAAGCTACACACATCATTTCAAAATATTTCTGTTGCGAGTTTTGCTTTTCCGAAGGGGCTTTTAAAAAATTCTTTGCACAATTGCCGCCGCTGACATCAAGTTGTCTCCTGACATGTGCCCCGAACTATTTCAAACGCTAAGCTACACACATCATTTCAAAATATTTCTGTTGCGAGTTTTGCTTTTTCGAAGGGGTTTTTATAAAATTCTTTGCACAATTGCCGCCGCTGACATCATGTTGTCTCCTGACATGTGCCCCTAGCTATTTCAAGCGCTATGCTACACACATCATTTCAAAATATTTCTGTAGCGAGTTTTGCTTTTCCGAAGGGGCTTTTATAAAATTCTTTGCATAATTGCCGCCGCTGACATCATGTTGTCTCCTGACATGTGCCCCGAACTATTTCAAACGCTAAGCTACACACATCATTTCAAAATATTTCTGTTGCGAGTTTTGCTTTTCCGAAGGGGCTTTTAAAAAATTCATTGCACAATTGCCGCCGCTGACATCAAGTTGTCTCCTGACATGTGCCCCGAACTATTTCAAACGCTAAGCTACACACATCATTTCAAAATATTTCTGTAGCGAGTTTTGCTTTTCCGAAGGGGCTTTTATAAAATTCTTTGCACAATTGCCGCCGCTGACATCATGTTGTCTCCTGACATGTGCCCCTAGCTATTTCAAGCGCTATGCTACACACACCATTTCAAAATATTTCTGTATCGAGTTTTGCTTTCTCCGAAGGGGCTTTTATAAAATTCTTTGCATAATTGCCGCCGTTGACATCATGTTGTCTCCTGACATGTGCCCCTAGCTATTTCAAGCGTTATGCTACACACATCATTTCAAAATATTTCTGTAGCGAGTTTTGCTTTTTCGAAGGGTTTTTATAAATTCTTGCACAATTGCCGCCGCTGACATCATGTTGTCTCCTGACATGTGCCCCTAGCTATTTCAAGCGCTATGCTACACACATCATTTCAAAATATTTCTGTAGCGAGTTTTGCTTTTCGAAGGGTTTTTTATAAAATTCTTTGCCCAATTGCCGCCGCTGACATCAAGTTGTCTCCTGACATGTGCCCGAACTATTTCAAACGCTAACTACACACATCATTTCAAAATATTTCTGTAGCGAGTTTTGCTTTTCCGAAGGGGCTTTTATAAAATTCTTTGCATAATTGCCGCCGCTGACATCAAGTTGTCTCCTGACATGTGCCCCTAGCTATTTCAAGCGCTATGCTACACACATCATTTCAAAATATTTCTGTAGCGAGTTTTGCTTTTTCGAAGGGGTTTTTATAAAATTCTTTGCACAATTGCCGCCGCTGACATCATGTTGTCTCCTGACATGTGCCCCTAGCTATTTCAAGCGCTATGCTACACACATCATTTCAAAATATTTCTGTAGCGAGTTTTGCTTTTTCGAAGGGGTTTTTTTAAAATTCTTTGTACAATTGCCGCCGCTGACATCAAGTTGTCTCCTGACATGTGCCCCTAGCTATTTCAAGCGCTATGCTACACACACCATTTCAAAATATTTCTGTAGCGAGTTTTGCTTTTCCGAAGGGGCTTTTATAAAATTCTTTGCACAATTGCCGCCGCTGATATCATGATGTCTCCTGACATGTGCCCCTAACTATTTCAAACGCTATGCTGCACACATCATTTCAAAATATTTCTGTAGCGAGTTTTGCTTTTTTCGAAGGTGTTTTTAAAAAATTATTTGCACAGTTGCCGCCGCTGATACACATTGTCTCCTTGTTATCCTGATCGCACCCTATCTGATGTAGCACATCATTTGAAAACATTCTGCAGCGAATTTGGATTTCCATGCCGACGAAAATTTCACGTAAATGTCGATGTTCTAAATGTTCCTTCTAAGAAAAATTAAGATTCTACATACGGTAGAAGGAAAATTTTCGAATAGGAATTGAATACAACGAAGACGGATTCCGTTGTTTTGTGTCTGATATCTTCAGTCTGATATCTTCAACATCAGTGTCAAATAGACAACGTTTGCCCGGCTCATGACAACAACAGCACAAAAGGCACGGTTTTACAAACAGTGCTGAGGACACATGCCAACGAAAGAGTTGAGATCATGCGGGCAAGAGTCCAAATTATTGTTTTGGTGCAGTGATCTGAGCTACTTTTTTCGCTTCAACCCGTGCATAACAAAAAGGAAACGTCTCCGTCCATATCCTTCGATATGACCGAAATTTCTCCACAACGTCTGGCCATATTCGCCGGGATATTTCCTGCCTAATTTGGCCTGTGTTTGGGCAACATTTTTCGCCGACAATTTCTCCATTTTTTAACTATAACCGGTCCAGGCTTCCCACACTCTAAACACGAAGTTCAGCTTGGAACACCATATTTTAACATCGGCTAAGATGGGAGGTGTTCTTTTAGGAACGCACGTTTTGTTTTTGGAACACCATAAGTGTTCCATTTGGAACACTTATGGTGTTCCGAAACACCTAATGTGTTCCAAATCTGTGACATTGCTGTCATAGATTTGGAACACATTAGGTGTTTCGGAACACCAAAAGTGTTCCAAATGGAACACTTATAGTGTTCCAAAAACAAATCGTGTGTTCCTAAAAGAACACCTCCCATCTAAGCCCATGTTAAAATATGGTGTTCCAAGCTGAACTTCGTGTTTAGAGTGAGAGTCGAACAATGAAGTGCATGTGGTCGGTAAAACTATGGAGGGTGCGGAATTAATGTACTCACATGTAAAACAATTGCGACAGTTCAGATTTAGTAAAAACCAGTTACTTCAGAAATTGCAGATCCTCTTTTATACCCGATGTCAAAATCTGACAACTCATCCAGAAAGCTCTGTTGAAATCTGGTGCTTCGCAATTTCTACCGACTGCATGAGAGTAAAAAGGAAGAAGAAAAGTTTCGGAGGCAACAGTTAAATGGGAAAAACACATGTATGAGAACATTAATTCCGCCGCTACTTTCCCTTCAACGGCTACATTTGGTGTAACCAATATTCGGCACATGAGTTTTGTTTTGCCTTTCCCTTTTCTTAATCAACGCCAACCAATCCTGACGTAACTCCCTACCCTAACTTCCTATTTCTTGTTGTGAACCTTTCTGATTGGTGTCTGC